>PVKM010006584.1:0-43852 GCA_004027735.1 Carollia perspicillata | reverse complement strand
ATTCTTAGCAAAGCAGTTTTCACAGGATTTTATGCATTCTTTTCTTGGGCCTGATTGCCCCAGAAACCTACCCTTTCTAGCACAGGTCTGTACCCACCACCTTAAGCATTGTTTTAGGCTTAAGTCAAGTGGGGGATTCGAGCAGCCAAGAGATCAGGAGACTTCTTACAAACAGAATGAGGACTCAGGCTCTGTCAAAACTGAGGGGTGAGGATCCATCACCCTCTTTTTCTATAGTCCCCCAAGTCTTTCACTGATGGCCCTATCATGTCTGTGCCTATCTTAGGTTGTCCCTCGATTGAGGAATCTTCCCTGTCATTGGCTAACCAGTCATCCACCTGGGGCCAAGCAGGGTGAAGTAAAGGGGGCAGAGTCAGTGCCCGTGCTGGGAAGAGAAGCTTTGTCTCCTTAGTGACTTATGGTCCCAAGGTCTTTTTCCTCAGTCTTACCCATGTGGGGTTACAGCTTCTGAAACCAGGCAGGGCAGTTCCCAACAGGTAACCTCATCTATTCCATGTTGATATGTACCACTTTTGCTTACAAAATGTCATATTTTTTGGCATTATCTTCCACCTGGGGCCCACCATACTGAATATGCTTCCATTCCCAGAGATGTGCAGCAGAAAATTTTGTGATATGTGTGTTTCTTTGCTTAGCTAGGGGTGTGAATAGGTACTGGATCTGTGTGTACAAAATGAAATTCTAAAGACAATTTCCCCAAAGTAATGAGACATGAAGAAAAATTTTAACATTTCCATTGCAACTTTATTATGAGAGAAATTTGAGCTCTGGGGATTTGAGAAAGAAAATGAAGTCATATCTTCATTACTTTCTTTCAATGGATCAGGAAGACAGAAAACCCCAACAGCCTGAGCAGTGCTTCCAGCACTCAAGTCATTATAGTCACTACTCCAGCTTTCTAGAAATTAGACCTAGATATTGAGTCACTTCAAAGGATAACTTAACTTTCCTGTATTCAAATGTGTATTCATTTTAACATATCCATGTCTGTAGCAGAGTGTGTGATTTTACAAATTCTGGCACATGTATAGATTCATGTAACCACCACCATAATCAGGATACAAAATAGTCCCACTGTCCCCACCAAACTTTCTCTCTCTTTTTTAAAGATTTTATTTATTTATTTTAGAGAGAGGGGAAGGGAGGGAGAAAGAGAGGGAGAGAAACATCAATGTGTGGTTGCCTCTCACGTGCCCCCTATTGGAGACCTGACCTGGCCCATAGACCAGCATGTGCCCTGAGTGGGCAACCCTTTGGTTCACAGTCCAGTGCTCAATCCAGTGAGCCACACAAGCCAGGGCCAAACTTTTCTTTCTATTCCTTTATATTCACACCTTCCTTCCCACCCCTAAATATGGCATTGCTATAGTTCTGTATTTTCAAGGATGTTATAGAAATGGAATCATACAGTACACAACCTTTAGAACTGTCTTCTTTTGCTTGGTTCATTCCTTATATTGCTGAATATTATTCCTTTGTATGGGTGTAGCAGTTTAATCCATTTGCCCATTGAAAGGTGTTTAGGTTATTTACAATTTAGGGCAATTATGAATTCAGATGCTAAAACATTGGTGTATAGGTTTTTGTGTGAGCATAAGTTTTCATTCTTCTAGGTACATGGGTTTTCATCCTACCCAGCGGAAGAATTGCTAACTTATATGGTTAAGCGTAAGCTTACCCTTTTAAGACATTGCCAAACTATTTTTCATTTTCACAAGCAGCTTATGATATTTCTGGTTTCTGGACATCTTCACTAGCACTTGGTACAGTTGGTATTTTTTATTTTAGCCATTTTAATAGGTGTGGGTGGTATCTCACCACAATTTGAATTTGCATTGCCCTTGATGGCTAGTGATGTTGAACATCTTTTTGTGTGTTTATTTGCTCTCCTTATATCCTTTTTGGAGAAGTGTCCCAAGTTTTCCCTCATTTTCTTGTGGATTGTTTGTTTTCTAACTGTTGGATTTTGAGTTCCTCATACGTTCTAGACATGGGTCCTTTGTTGGATGTATGATTTGCATGTATTTTCTCCCAGTCTATAGCTTGTCTTTTCATTCTGTTAATGACGTGTCTCACAGAACAAAGCTTTAATTTTGATGAGGTTCAGTTTATCAGTTTTTCTTTTATAGATTGTACTTTTGGTCTCATGTCTAAAAATTCATTATTTTACATTTAGATCTGTAATTGATTTTGAGTTAATTTTTGTATAAGTTGTAAGGCTTAGGACAAGGTGACAAGGTTCCTTTTGAGGGGAGAGGGGTCTACCTAAGTTCAGTTTTTCCAACCAGTTGTTGAAAAGATTCATTCCTCCATTGAACTGGCTGTGTACGCTTGCTAAAAACCATTCGAGCATAGTTATGTGAGTTTCTTTCTGGACCCTCTGTTCTCTTCCTTTGATGTCTGTGTTTATCCCTTTGCCAATACCACAGTCTGAATTACTGTAGCTTTATAGTGAGTCTTATGTAGTGGGATTCCTTTACTTTATTTCCAAAATGTTTTAGGTACTTTAGTCTTTTGCTTTCCCATATAAATTTGAGAATTTGAGCCAGCTTGTCTTTATCAACAAAACTTCCTACTGGGATTTTCACTGGAGTTATGTTAAATATATAATCACTTAGGGGAGAATTGACATCTTATGTTGAGTCCTCCAGTCCATGAAGATGGTACATCTCTCCATTTATTTAGGTTTCTTTTTCCTTTCATTAGTGTTTTGTAGTTTTCAGCATACAAGTCCTGTACCTGTTGGATTTATAACTAAGGAGTTCATTCGGGGCAAAGTTATATATTTTTTTTAAATTTTGACTCCAATTGTATTCCCTAGTATGTAGAAATAGAATGATAGAGTTTTTCATTCTGATATTGCTATTGTTCACAGTGAATCAGTTGGTTCTCAGAAGAGTACTAAGGATCCATACGACATTTAAAAAATTACCTATATGAATTCAGTTAACATGCAGCCCTTCAAATTTATTTTATAACTCTGTAATTATTGGACCAAATATTTGTCCACATAATAGTGCCAAGGTTTTTTTTAAAGCACTAGCTTATTATAAGTGTCACGTAAAATTTGTGTCTTGCCTGTGTGTGTCTGTGTGTGCATATCCTTAGATTTCTAGAAGGATGTTTGCAGTATGTCAGAAATCCTATTTGGAGAAAAGTTTAGATACCTTTTACTTTTTCATATTTCTTTTCTCTATTTGAATATTTCACCATAGACAGGTATTCTCTGTATCAGACCTGTGAAGCTGCTTAAAAGAGAAAAGAAAAGAAAACAGTGAATTGGAATATGATTCTTCCCAGTAAATGAGGGTGGTGCAGACTCAAGTCCTATCTGAGAATTAAGTACTTGCGTCCTAGAAATCTCAATGTTGCCCAGCCATTTGATGATCCTAAAATTTTAGTTTGAAAACCAAAGGAACATTTCAAGAGTCTTGGAACATTCTGAGAATGCTGGGTTTAGCAATTTTCTTCACCACAGAGCATCTTTGTTTTATCATATGCTTGTCTCTGTATCAGGCTGAGACAGTGGGTCTCAAACTTGGCCGCACATTAGAATCACCTGGGAAGGGTTTGTTTCTGGGGTTTTGTTTTTTGGTTTTTGGGTTTTTTTGGCAGAGTATCTGAAGGGATCAGCCCACCTGGAATGTTAGAGTGGGATTTCTGAGGGTGGGGCCAGGGCATCAGTGTTCCCCACGGGATTGCTAAGCTCTTCCAAAAATGCCTGTTGATGAATTCTAATGTAATAGATAAGAACCACTGAGTGTTTTAAAATGTGATCTCTATATATGAAATATATAATTGTTTTATATTTTATTACGTATGATTTCTGTGTATTCACATAGGTTATATATGAAGCTATGAAAATAAAAGGTACTAATATTTAAATTTCCACATTTTCATAGGAATTTATCATCCTTGTGAAGTATGCAGGCACATCACTGACACTGGGCAAATGGCAGATAATTAGCATTGCTCAACCTGACTCTTCTTGGTTGTGGATCTGATTGTATAAACCTAGGCTGAGGAGTATTTATTTGTTCATAGAAATGTCATCTTCTCTGTATCTCTTCTAGGAAACCTCCTGTGTAATGATGTTATGACATCATCTGATCTGCGTATGCTGAGAAATTAGGTTCTTTATAGCACTTTAAAGTGGTTCTCAGATCTGTAGTCCCGTCACCACCCTCTCGGTCTTGCTTATGACTCATCGTATCTCTTTCTGAGTAGCTTCAGCCTCCCAGCTGTAGGAAGTGCGTAGTTTTGCTGATGCCTAGCATTACATGAGCAAGGCCCGCAAGTCAAAGTGGGGCAGGGGAGAAGTGGTCAAAGTGCAGTTACATGAGATGAGTAAGCCTAGAGATGTAACGTAGGGCATGATGACTGTAGTTAATCATACTGTATTCAAGATGGAAAGAATTTCAGGTGCTCTCATCACACTTAAAAATGGGTAACTAATGTGACAAAAAGATTTGTTAGCTTGGCTAGAGTAATCATTTCACTGTGTATATCAAACTACCGTGTCATGCACCTTAAATATATATAGTTTTTATTACAAATAAAGTCACAGTAAAATAAATGGAAAGGTCCTCAGGCTGCACTTCCAGTGACGCTTGTAGGAACCAGATAACAGAAATGGGATTCCACACCTTCCCGAATATGCAGCAGCTTGAATGAAAATTGAAGGCTTGTTCGTCTTTCGAAATGTTTTTGGCCTTTTTGGCGTTCCCATGGGAACTTTGTAAATGTTGTGAACTGGTTTACTTAGCTACCTGTCTGCAGGGCTGTCAGGATCCTCCTCTAGCCTAAACGTCCTTTTTTCCTGGTCTCACCTAGCAAAAATATTTAATGTGGCTTGAAGAAAGAGACAAGTGATTTTAAAAGGGGAGGATTCCGTCATGCCCACATACATTGTATATTACACAGTGCATTGCAGTTTTCAAAGCATTTTTGCAGGCTTACATTAATTGCTCCTCACAAGGATCTTGGGAGGTACAGAGAGTGAGACTACCCAGTATGTTCCAACTCAGGCTAATAGAAGCCTGCAAGCTGCCCAAATTGGATATCGTGGTGTTAGATGTCCCTCCTACTCCCACAGGACCTTTTACTTGAATTCAGTTCTAAGTTATGTTGTCCTTAGCTTTCTCATTGATGTTCCTGTCTCGATCTATTCCCTTATCAGTCCATTCCCTACACTCTCTCTAGGATTACCTTTCCAAAATATGGTCAATAATGTCACCTTCCAGCTTAAAATCTTCAGGGGGTTCTCATTTCTTACAGGTTAAAATTCAAATTCTTTAGCATTGCATTGTTTCTTTTAAACATTTTTTTAAAATTATTTTTTGGTTTTAGTTGGCATGCCATATTACATTAGCTTCAGGTGTGCAACATAGTGACGAGACATTTATATACAGTATGAAGTGAGCCCCCCCTTAAGTCTAGTACCCATCTGGGACCATGCGTAGTTACCACAGTGTCATCGACTCTATTCCCAATGCTGCACCTTATATCCCCATAACTATTTTTATGGGTGACATTTTGTACTTTTCTATCCCTTTCACTGTTTTCACTCATCCTCCCCCACCTCCCTCCCATCTGGCAGCCATCAAATTGTTCTCTGTGTCTATGAGTTTCTGTTTTGTTTCTTTGTTTATTTTCACATGTAAGTGAAATGGTAGGGTATTTCTTTGTTTGTCTGACTTATTTTAGTTAGCATAATACCCTCTAGGTCCATCCATGTGGTTCCAAATGGCAAGATTTTATTCTTTTTTATTGCTGAGTGATATCCCGTTGTATTTGTGTGTTATGTATGTATGTACACCACATCGTCATCTGTTCATCTGTCCATTGACACTGACATTGCCTCTATATCTTGCCTATTGTAAGTAATGCTGCAGTGAACATAGGAGTATGTATATCTTTGCAAATGAGTGTTTTCGTATTCTACGGATAAATACCCAGAAAGTAGAATTGCTGGGTCATGTGGTAATTCTATTTTGACTTTTTTGAGAAACCTCTGTACCGTTTTCCATAGTGGCTGCACCAATGTACAGTCCCACTTACGGTGCACCAGGGTTCCTTTTTCTCCACATCCCTAACATCATTCCTTTCACCAGCCTTTCTGCCTTGTTCTCCCTCCTCACTGTCCCCCACAGGCCAAATGCCTGTTCCCCAGGGAGCTTGGTATTCCTTAGCGATCCCTTAGTGCTCTGCTAGCTCCTTGCCTTCAGTTCTGCCATCTCCTCTGCCTGGAACCACACCCGCCGCTCACACTGCTCCACTTTGTAAGATACAGGGTGGGGCAAAAGTAGGTTCACAGTTACACATACAGCCTCTGTGTTTCACATACTCACAGCTGTACACCTACTTCTGCGCCATCCTCGACTCCTTACGCCTTCAGTGACACCGTCTCTGAAAAGCTTTCTTCACTCAGCTCTCTCTCCGGGCAGAAGGTCTTCCTCTCTCTTGCGGGCTCCATCACACTTTGTTCATGCTTGGGACAGCGCTCACCACCAAGCCAAGTGGCTCACTCCCCCAGCCTGCGAGCTCTTTGTCAGCACAAGCTGTCCTGTGGAGTGCTGTGTTTAGTTTCATGTCCCCTGGAGCAGAACACAGTGCCGGGGACGTGGCTGACACTAGACTTGATTGTTCAAGCAAGGGAATGGCTTTTGGAACCTTCAGAAAGGCTGTGCGTGCAGCATGTACATTGAATGGAATGACCGGTTCTTATTTTTTGTTATTAATGACTCCACACCAGTGGACGGTATTTTCTGGAATGTCATCTTTATCTCACTATTTGAATGTCAATCATCTTATGCATCTCAAGAAGTTAAACTTACTCTTGCATTTTATGTGTATGTATATATATATTCCCCCACCCACCCCCCTCCATATTTTTCCCTTAAAAATAAAAAGGTCTCCTTGAACCAACGGTGTGGGGTTGACCTGTCCTCATATCTGGTAGTACTCTTTCTGCGCCCAGACCATGACCAAGAAACTGGCTTCTGAGCAGTAGAGCTGATTTTCAAACTCCTCTTGGCATAGGGTCCCCTAACACTGAGTAGTCATATCTTTTTCCTAAATACCATAACCCAGACATACAGTTTTGAGAAGCCCTTAGCACCATGCGTGTGTGTGTGTGTGTATATGTCTGGTTTTGGGTGCCCTTTTTCTAGCCTTCATACACATAAATGCACCCTTGCAGAAGAGTAATGGGCTGGCCTAGTTGACTTTTGCTTCCTCTTGATGAGTGGTTCTGTTTCTTTTTTAAAATATTTTATTTATTTATTTTTAAGAGAGGGCAAGGGAACGAGAAAGAGTGGGAGAGAAACATCACTGTGTGGTTGCCTCTCATGTGTCCCCCACTGGGGACCTGGCCTGCAACCCAGGCATGTGCCCTGACTGGGAATCGAACCAGTGACCCTTTGCTTCACAGGCCCGTGCTCATTCCACTGAGCTACACCAGCCAGGGCGAGTGGTTCTGTTTCTTGATCACCATGTGCTCAGTGGTGCTGGTGCCACATCAGGGAAAATCAGCATAGGTAGGAAAGTGGCTGATAGCAGAGTGTGAAATTCAGACTTCGAGAGGGGCCATTAGAAAAGCTCACATAGCCAACCTTCTCCACCTAACACAGTTGTACCTTCCTCCCTGTTCCATACTTAACTGGTGGTTATGGCAGAAGAGGATAGATAGTTCAGCAAAATCGTGGGGCCTAGATTTCAGGGAACCTCTGTGTACCTTCCGAATGGCCATTTTCTACTTTGAAAGATAACTGAAAGTTGTGATGCAGAATTAAATATTTTTGGACAATAATAGTTGCAGTGACTCATTTCTGTTCTGAAGTTGGTAATACAAACACCTCTGCAGGCATAAGCTAGAACAAAGGAATGGACAGGAGATTAGATGATACCTTTTATCAGACCATTATTAGCAGTTGCTAGAACAGCTGTACTTTTGCTATTTTCCTCCCTTTTTCTTTAACAGGTAGAGTGAAGTCCAATTTGTAGCACTGGGAACCTGGCAAAAGGCAACCAAGAAAACAGATCATGAAGCAACAAGAAAAGGGAATAACCCAAGCAAGGCACACTGGGTAGCAGCTTTGTCTGAGTAGTGTCAGACTCCTGGGGCAGCATGCACCCCCCTTTCAAAATCCTACGGCTCCCACCTCCCCTTGTTTCAGTGGAGGCCAAGAGTCAGGCAAATAGCTCCTTGTGTTTGGTTTTGAAATCAAAGTTGTTTTCTTCTAGGATTTTTATGGTTTGGGGTCTTAAATTGAAGTCTTTAATCCATTTTGAGTTTATTCTTGTGTATGGTATAAGGAGGTGGTCTAGTTTCATTTGTTTGCATGCATCTGTCCACTTTTCCTAACAACATTTATTGAATAGGCTGTCTTTACTCCATTGCATGTTTTTATTTCCTTGGTCAAATATTGATTTATCATAAAGGTCTGGGTTTATTTCTGAGTTCTCTATTCTATTCTGTTCCATTGATCTGTATGCCTGTTTTTAACCAGTACCATGCTGTTTTGATTACTATGGCCCTGTAATATAATTTGATATCTGGTAGCATGATACTTCCAACCTTGTTCTTCTTTTTCAAGATTGCTGATGCTCTTTGGGGTCTTTCGTGGTTTCATATACATTTTTGAAATATTTGTTCTAGCTCTGTGAAATATGCCATTAGTATTTTAAGAGGAATCACATTGAATGTATACATTGCTTTGGGTAATATAGACATTTTAATGATGTTAATTCTTCCTATCCACAAACATGGTATGTACTTCCACTTATTTATGTCTTCCTCAGTTTTTTTCCAGTATCCTATAATTTTCCAATTACAGGTGTGTTACCTCCTTGGTTAAATTTATCCCTAGGTACCTTTTTTGTTGTTATTGTTGCAATTGTAAGTGAGTGAAGGACCTGGATAGACAGTTCTCCAAAGAGGACATACAGATGGCAAATAGACATATGAAAAGATGCTCAACGTCACTAATCATGAGAGAAATGCAAATTAAGACCACAATGAGATATCACCTCACACCTGTCAGAATGGCTATCATCAGTAAATCAAGAAGCAACAAATGTTGATGATGTAGAGAAAAGGGAAACCCTTTTGCACTGTTGGTGGGAATGCAGACTGGTGCAGCCACTGTGGAAAACAGGGGTATGGGGATACCTCAAAAAATTAAAAATGGAGCTGTGTTATGACCCAGTGATTTCACTCTGGGAAAACATCCCAAACAAACCCAGAACACTAATTTAAAAGAATATATGCATCCCTATATTCACTGCAGTGTAACTTACAATAGTCCAGATTTGAAAGCAGCCCAAGTATCCATCAGTACATGAGTGAAAGTAAAAGCTGCGGTACATTTATGCAGTGGAGTACTACTTGGTCACAAAAAGGAGGAAATTTTACCCTTAGCAACAGCATGGATGGACCTGGAAAGCACTATGCTAAGTGAAATAAGCCAGTTAGAGAAAGACAAATACCATATGATCTCACCAAAATGTGGAATCTAATGAACAAACTGAACTAACAAGCACTAGAGAGAGACTCACAGATGGAGAGCAGGCTGACAGCTCTGAGGGCTAGGTGTTGGGGCCGCTGTGCAGGGATCAAGCAAAATAGAAGTCATTTTCTAAATTAATGCTTTACCTGGCTCCTTGGCAATTATTTAGGTGACGGCAGGCCGTCACCACAGATGTTAACATCTGATATCCATCAGGATGGTTAATGTTTTTTATAAGAAGTAAAGGTGGACTGTTGGGAAGAAACCAATTAGGTTTTGGTGATTAAAACAAACAATGAGGTGCGTGTGTTTTGGAAGTTGGGAACCTTTTTGTCGAATTTATCAGTAAGGCACTTACTGTTGCCTCTTCAGAGAATCTGCTTCAAGTCAAATTTTGATCTGCGTGAATGTTAGCATAATGTTGGGGGAAAACAGGCTCTGAGCAATCTTTATTTCTTTTTGAGCTGTGGAGCTAAATATCCTAAGTAATATATAAAATGTACCATTGCATCTTTGTGTATATTTTTATAAAATTTGATTTATTACATAAGAGGTTTTAAAAATCCTGAGATTGCTGGTTGTACACACACACTTTTTTTTTAAAAGTCAGGAATCACTCCTTTTCTTCTAAAGTAGACAATCAAAATAAGCAGTTTGAAGCGATGGCTTTAAGACAGCAAAATTGTTGTATCTTCAGCTGTGTAAAAGAAGTACTGTACCTTGGACCAGAAAACGTGTAATAGCAATGGTTCAGTTAGTGACTGCAAAAGCAAAATAAATACCACAGTGTAAAAATACGGTTCCACATGACAGCATGTTTGGCGAGTACTGAACATCTCAATTTAGGGAACAGTGAACACTAAAACGTGTTCCGCTTCTTTGCATGAAAATCCATTAACAATGAACTCTTAATGTACAGTTCTTTTGTTTCTTGTTTATTGCTGGTAAGGAGAGGTTTACACAGGTTTTGTAGATGTTGTTTCCTAGGGGAAGTCGGGGAGGAGTACTTGTCATAAATCCATTCCCCAAAAGTTACCTTATTTCTCCTTTTCAAAACTTCCACTGCCTATACTGCCTTTGCAGAATAAAGCTGCATTGTTTCTTTGGGATGTAGAAGGTTGATCAGAACATCACTTGTTTATGTGAAATTACAGTGTAATGTGTTAAATGAAAAACTTACTTGCACAGGGATATTTTTTCCTTCTGTTAGTGTTAATCTTTAAACAGTCCCTATGTTCAGAAAAAAAGATCCTGTAAAGACCCCGGATTGCAGAAGCAGCGCCACTTCTTTGAGAGCTTCGGGGCAATCTTCTGATGTGTAATTGCTTTTACATCAGTCACAAGAGAGAGACAAGAATGCGCTTTCCTTGAACTTAACAGTTTGGGCAATTTTCTATAATCCAGTAAATACAAATTGTAGCTTGATTATTCATCTACGTCTGTCAAGCAAATTTTAATGGATGAATGAATGAGTCAAATCTATGCATGGAAATATACAAATGTGCAAAATATGGGTCTAATTACCAGGCTGGTGAATTTACACAAGGTCAGGTAAACAAGGCACCAGTGTAATGATTATTAATTGTTAATAATGCCTTTGGGAAAACATTCACATTTTCCTTGTGAATACCTAACAGTTTGCCTTTCTAGTCATTTTAAACTCTGCAAATTTTAGCTGGTCTAAAAGCACAAAAACATTTTTTGCCCTATTTCTATCCTTTCTCTGTTGCCTATTAATTCCTTTAGAATAACAAGTGAAATATAATACATTTTTCAGGATGCTGTTGAAAATCAAAGTTTAATGTGATGGTGAGAGAATTAAGGAGGGGGGTAGCACTCACACAGCAGAACAAAATAGCTGCTATCTTTTGTCTTCATTGAAGGGATGAGCCTGTCCCCCCCCATCCTCCAGCCTCTTTTCACACATAATCGACATTCTAAAACACAAAACCAAGGTGGTAATAAAGGAAAGGAAATCAAAGCAGGCTTTTTTTCCCCTCTATTTACCATAGTAAGTCAACATTTGACTCTGTCTTGCTATTCTATAAAATGAATGTTGGAAAACGAATAATATCAATGAGTAGTTTCCCATCGAAGTGCCCAAGGGCCGAAATAATTGAGGGAGTACTTGCCAAGGTTTTTCTTAGTTCAGTAACTCTTGATCACTGTGCAGTTTTGTAGCTGCACTATCATTAAGGGCTCTCCATGTCTGGAAGGAGCCCCTCTCCCCACCTCTAGCTTTAATCCAAAAGTCATATATTGTAGAACTAATGTGTGGTCTGCGGGTCACCCAGGCGAAAACGCTGCATCTCGAGAAATCTATCTTTCTGCCACTGTGCTTTCGAAAATCTTTTGAATATTTTGCATTAATGGTGCTGCTGCAGTCTCTTGCTGGGCTTTCTGCTAGTCTTCACAAGCTCCACATTGAGAAGGTTTTCCCCATGGCTAATCTAAATGTTCTTCTCCGTTCTAGGCCCACTACATGCCTGTGTTGAGCATTAAATGAACACAGCCACTTTCCTTTGCGCTTTTCTTGTTTTTATATTTGTAAATATCATGCATATCTCTTTCATTTCTTCAAGCTCTATAAATCGACGACTCCATCTCATCTCTTCAAAATTTTCAACTTTAATTTTTGTCTTTCTGCAACTCTGTTTTTAAATCATGATTGTGTGGATTAGAGTATACCGGATATAAGCCAAATGCATTTGGACAGTTTTTTGACCTTATAGGCCCATAGGTAGCTCCTCTTTTATAGTTGACTCTAGAATATAATAGACACAATTTATACACATTCATGGGCTCTGCAGTGGCTTAATTAAAGTTATGCGGAATTATAGGCAAAGTCTTTATTTTGGCATTTGAGACATTGTCTAATGCAACCTCTCCTCCCCATAGACTCTCCCAATTCAGCGACACTGTCCAAATTATTATTCCTCCATAGAGACCTGCTTGTTTTTCTCACGGCTGCCGGGATTGTCCTCACCCAGTTGCCATCCCAGTCTGTTTCAGGTCTCCTCGGTCTTCAGGACCCAGGCCCATCTCACTTCCAGGCAGCCATTCATTGATGTCGCAGCTGTGGAAGGGTTCTTCCCGCCACCCAATTCCTAGAGAACTTTGAATGTGTAACTTTTCTCCTACAATTTCTTTAATACAGTTTTCTTGTTAAGTATATTCTTTGGTTTGGAAAATAACCTCGTTCCCTATAATGTTTTAGACTTTTGGATGGTAGAAGAAAGATTAATCTTTTTTTTGTTTGTTTGAGGTAACACTGCTAAGCATTTTTTACCTACATGGCATCATTTCCTTTTTGTAGCATCCCTGTGTGGTGAGAGAGGTATTTTCCATTTTTACAAATAAAGAAGCTGAATGTTACAGTAAGAAACTCAGCCACTGTTAGAAGGACAATACATTGCAGAGCTGAGATTTAAATTTGGACCTCCGATGCAAAACCCATATCCTCTTTTCAAGAAGTCTCTTCCACACCAGAGTGACACTTTGCATCCTGCTCTTTCAAGTTGCTAGAAAAGTCAAAGAACAAAATAGGTGTTCAGTAAATGATTAAATTTACTACTGTGGAAGTCTTAATTGCTTCAAGTTCATTTCTTTTGCCCATCTGCTAATGGTGATGGGAATTAGCAATAAAATACCAGAAGCCTTACTAAGGGCCCTCTGTATTCTCACATGGCTGATACATGAAAGGTTGACAGTTGGATGCTCACTGTTACTTGAAACAAATTCTATTTTTTGTTTATCTGCTTTTAAGCTTTTGTTGAGCCCAATATTCATTGGTATTATTAAATGTCACCGTTCTCATTTAGCATTAGAATTTCAGTTTAAGAAGCTAAATTTCATTGTAGTAACAGGAATAACTAATTCTTCTGTGAAGGAATGATTAAGACATCAGAGGTTGAAAAATATGCACATTCTAAAGTTTGTATAAAAGCTAAGGAATATTTTTTGCCTTGCTCTGAGTAAACCTGGGCTCTTAAACTAAAAAATTCTAATCTTTAATTTCGGGCTCTGTGTGGAGTTGTAATCAATGATGTATATAGATAAGGGAAATTTGGCATTTTAGCTTTCACAGAAAATAGGGCTTTATACTTTTGGGGAGCTGTTAACATTTTAATGTAAACGAAGGAATTTTTATGAAGCATATTTATTCTTGAAGAATTAGTTACAAGGATTAGGAAGGAAGATTGCCTAGCCTAAAATGAAAAGAATTTCGATTTGATGAACACAGGCAATGTGCCTGAGCTTTGGAGTTACAAACATATGATCTGTTGTAGGTGTGTGAGGTTTCTCCTTATCAACTTCCGTGCATATTGATAAGTTCAGCCTATTTTGCAAACAGTTACTAATGCTATAATGCATTTCACCATGTCTTCCATCTGAATTTTTTTACTATTATTGATTGAGGATTCAGTTGAGAAATGTGCTTAGAACCCCGCTTTCTGTAGTAATCACAGAAGTCAGTGGGGAAGACAAGAAAATTGTATTGAAAGAAATTGTGTGCATGTGTGTTTTGTGTTTCAGCATAGATTATCTCTGCTAAAATAACAGCTGTCATTTTGCTCTTGTTATATTAGTGGCCTGTAGCTTACCACTACTCCTCTTACCTTAGTTTTGCTTCTGACCACTGGCTCGTAAACCCTCAGCGAGAAGACCTTTTTAATTGAATGTCCAAATTTGAATGATTCTTGTCCTAATACCCTCGTCATTTTGATCCATTTCAAATTAGAGAGCCCAGAGTTGTGAACTCGCACCTCAACATGACAGCCCTTTAACATTCAGGGACTTTGAAACTTCACGTCTGTTTAGAATTTCATATCATGCCCATCGTGGGGGGGAGAGATGGAAAATGTATACGCTGAGCCTATAGGACTTCCCGCAGCGCTTATTAATCCTTTATGGATCATTTGAAATGTTTCTAGTTTATTTAAGCTTTGCTGCTTGTATCAGATTGTTCCTACGAAAAAAGAAAAAGTGGTCATGCTTTGAATTTTTAAAAATGATCTCACTTTCAAGCAAAAGCACTTTTATGCTCCATTAAAGTTGAATTTGCCAAACTCTTACATCGCATTAACACAAGCTTTACTGGATAGATAAACGTGCTGTTCAAAGACTGACTTGAACTTTACCAAACTGCATATTAAGATTTTTATCTTCATACTTCCTATTTCTTAAATTATTTTAAAATAGATTAGTAAAATAGACTAGATTTGCCCAAATGTACTACTTTAATGACAAAATAATCTTTCCATTTGATTTAAAATAGTAACATAAATCGTAAGCTAATTGTTTGACTGTGAAACTAAAATAAACAAAAAATATTTTGAACAGTGAATTTTACATTTTTTCATCCTTGTTTTATACAGTATCAATAGCTCAATAAAACTTTTGATTTTCTTGAAATTTCTATAGGTGATTTAATATTTAAACATATTAGTAGGTAGGCAGTAAAATGACTCATTTCCCCCCTTTCAATTTAGTGAGTTTTTTAAAATATGCACAGGAAATCTACCAGTTTTGTAGGAATTATGGTGTTCTACTCTTTGTTTTTATTTCATGAAGTTTTTAGCTTGGAAATAATCCTTTTGACCTAGAGTTACTTGGAAAATTCTAGTCTCACTTTTACTGTGCTTTCTGACTCCCTAATACCATTATAAGGACTTGCTCTTTCCTTTGCATCTCCTTGGCCTTGAAGTTTTAATTTAATGTGTTTGTTCTTCAGAAAGAATGTAAGCTCATTTTCTACTTGAAATGACTTAGTGTGTTTTTTTTAATATGCGTATGAAACCCTTACAAAGTATGAGGTTTTATTTTATCAAAAAAATACATGCATGCTCTATTTAAGGCAGTGATTTACAATAACATGTACACTGACCTTGGAAAAAAAAATATATAAATGGTAGTGTAAATATACTGCGATATCAAGCTAAATCTTTTTCAACTCTCATAGATTCTACTTTTCTTTAGCTCTTGAGTCTCTGGAGTTCTTAAAAAGAAGGAAAATGCATTTTTACAAAATCACTTTTTTAAAGTGAACAGCAAACAGCGCAGAGATGGAAAGGAGAAATTTAATGTACCTTGTGGAAGGGAAACCTCAAACTATTATATGAAATATTTAATATGTTATTTTAATGCTATAACTTGCCATTTCTGAGAGGTGGTACTTGGTTAGTAAGAAACTCTGTTGACTTTGACTTCTAAACATAAAAATCTGTACTGAATTTGTTTTTCACTAACTCACTTTATTCTTGTCTCCTAGTGTTCCCTGACCTTTCAGAAAAGTGTAGTTCATATTTGTGCACTGCAAAAGCTGCCCCTTAGGTTGCATTGAATAACACAGCGTTGAATTATGAACATAATGGCGGCTCTCTCTGGCATTTCCAGTTCAAGCCTAACTTTTAGTCTCCCAAATTCATAAGTGTTTTTTAATGTTGTCCGTGTTATGGAAAAGGTTAAATAATGCCAGGCCGCTCTTCATGGTGAACAAGGGGAGTCACATCGGTTGTTTAGTGAAAGGTTGTTTTCTCATATTTTCACTCCTTGGTCAGCGTAGGTGATGTTCTGGATTGTTTTTGGAGCTTTCAGGCAGGGCTTACATACTTAGCAAATTAGTTTATAAACTGCTCGTTGTGCGATGGAACTAAGCATCATCTGGGAATTAAAAAAAAAAAACAACTTGAAATGTGGCTTTCCTTCCCAAAGTCATATATGTTGAGAAGCTTTGAGAGGCGGTAGGAGAGTAACGATGATATCTTTGAATTCTCTGAAAACTCTGATTTCCAGCAGAAAAGCCTGGTCACCCACAAGAAAGTGGGTGACGGACACTTTTAACTTCAAGCATAATCTCTCTAAAAGTATGGTTTCACTTGATATTTCTCTTTCACCAACCAGCAAAGCATATCTTTGGGTTATATATTCCATATTTAATGAACACAGTCATCATTTAGCTGTCAGCTCTGAAGGGACATGGAGAAGTTTCCAAGTGAAATGGATCAGGTACCTCTTAATCCCTAAGTAACCCATTAGTAAGCAATGGCTCCCCAGCATTCTGATGAAGTAGTTCACATATCCCTTTAAGAAGAAAGCCCACGCCCTGGCTGGTGTGGCTCAGTGGATTGAGGGCGGGCCTGCAAACCAAAGGATTGCGGCTGGATTCCCAGTCAGGGCACAGGCCTGGGTTGCAGGCCAGTTCCCAGCAGGGCACATACAAGTGGCAACCATACATTGATATTTCTCTCCCTAACTCTTCCCCTCTAAAGATAAATAAAGTCTTTAAAAAAAAGAAGAAGAAGAAAGCCCACAATACTGTGCTGTATATTGTCAAGAAAGAAGACTTTCATGTGCGTGTGTATACACACACACACACACACACACACACACACGAATGTTACTCGTTTGCAAGTCTTTACAGTTTTAAGACACTGGTCCCACATGAGGCTTATAGTATCATCCCATGAAAGTGGGAGGGTAGGTGTTTCTTGCCATAATCCAAGGAGGGCACAGCTAAAGTCTCCTGGGGTGAGGGAGCCTGCCCAAAGGATGTGGCTCCGGAAGCAGTGAGGTGAGGGGAGAGCTTTGAGTTGGTTCCGTTTTGGCCCAGGGCTTCTTTACTTCCTCCTGCAAGGAAGGGCTTTTGGAGTTTCACCTCTAACTTAGCCTGAGGGAGGCTGGAGAGTTCAGCCATTTGAAATAATCTCGATGTCATAGAGTTTAATTCCAGCAGTTCAAAATTAAAAGAACATCTAGCCCTGGTTAAAGTGTTGTCTCGATACACCAAGATTGCAGGTTTGATCCCGGGTCAGGGCACATACAAGAATCAACCAATGAATGCATCAATTAGTGGAACAACGAATCGATGTTTCTCTCTCTCCTTGTAAAAATCAATTTGAAAAGTTAAAAAAATAAAGTTAAAAGAACCTCTCTTCAGCTCCTGCGGTGGGTCAGACACTCTGCTAGGCCATTGGGGCTCAAAGCTGAATGATGGGATCCCAGCCCTTGGGGACTGGGGAACTGGCCTGTGGTTATTTTCTGTCTTCCTTTCTCCTTTCTCTTTTCTACCCTCTATCCTGAAAATATCTTTTAATCTTTTATATTAATCCCTTTGGACCTCTGGCACCGAAGTTCATGCTCACTCTTGCACTCCAGGTTTCCCACAAAAAAATACCCATTACCCAAGAGAGACCATGGAAATTATGTTTTTAAATACAGGTCCAGCAGGTTGTTTGACTTCAATGTTTGATTTAATTATTTGATCCCTGGATTGAATTCATATAAATATGTAAACAATACAACTATCTTGGCGTATTTTCGCTGTAAAAGTCACTTCAAATGCAATTTTGGTAATGATGTTCCTAGTGTACGCAGCTTGGGTAGAAGCTGGGCTAGATCAAGGCCAAGTCCTTTCTGCTTAGGGAAGCAGTTTGGCAGACACGTGAAAAGCTGTATTCCCACGCCAGATACCTGGACCCACATGTCTCTGTGACCATCAGTGTTCTGGCGATAGTGTGAATATAGCAGTAGAGTGGAGAGTCTTTCTCCTTTCATATTGGAATGGAAAGTACCTCAGGTGTTCGACCACCTTGATGCAGGGAGCTTTTATAGCACGGTCAATAATTGTGTGTCAGGTTTGCTGCCAGTTAGCCTAGCATCTCAGACCTCTTATCTCCACAGAATTCATAAAACCCATTCTGTTACACGAGACTGTCCTTCCTCACCGGTACTTTGCAGGCCAGTGCATAGAAATGTTGATACCTCTGCCTGCTTCTCTCACAGGAGGCCTTAGGAGCATGTTGTCAGGGAAGGAGAGTTGATTAGGTGTGGTGCCCTCTCTGTTCTTAGTGAATTAATGGCCTTACTGCAGCCCCACTTTCAGCTTTGGTGTGGTGGAGCAGCACTCAGTGACTGTGCTTATGCAGCAGAGTCAAATTCTTTAGCTTTATTATGGAAAACATCAGATGAGGAGCTGCAGAGGGTCTTTTCCCATCAGTGTCTCATAAGCCCCAGAGTAGAATCAGAAGTAGGGCAGTGGACTAGTGAATGGATGGCGTGCCTAAGTTTATCTCAGCGTCCGTGGGATGTTTGTCAGCGTTGGCGCAGGTGGGCGAGACATGAAAATAGGTGCAGGAACTGGTTAGAAGATGCAGAGCAAGTTCAAGAGAGTTGGGGAGCTGAAGCGAAGGACTTTTTCTTTGAGCATATTTTGGTGACACGTGAAAACAACTGCTACGGTGGATGATATTTTCTTTAGAGATTCTTTCCTTGTGCTTCTTCCAATTTAGAAATTGTAGGCCCCGAGAGGGATATATATTCAAATCCCGAGTAATAGAAGTATTCAGAAGGGCATAGAGTAGTTGGTGCTTTGAGAGGGGTGGCGTAATGGGCAAATGTCAGGACCAGCATGGATGACGTTTAAGCCTTCTGTCATTCTAGCGCTCCGCCTTAGCCTGGCTTCTGTATGCAGGGTCCGGCACAAATAACGCCCCCTTTTTATTACAAAATCTTTTATTATAAAGTCGTAAGCATGTCATTCTGTAACATAACAATATCATACTCAAGCACACCATTCGGCATTTTAGGTGAAGTGTTCGGATTAAAACTACACACTTATTATTACCCTACCAACCACAATGAAGCAGGCCTTACTTCTGCCAGACCATGTACTTTTAACAACTTGATAGCGTGTACAATTCAGCATCGTCATTTATACTGATTAAACCTTATTTGTGTAAATGCATGCCCATTTTTCACACACCAGGGAAAGCTTGTTAAAACACAGATTGCTAGGTGCCACCCCAAAGTGTCCAAATCTAGGTCTAGGGTGGGGCCTGAGAATTCACATGTCTGATACGGTCCCAGGTGATGCTGATGCTGCTGGTCTGGGGACCACACTTTGAGAACCAGGCATTCGCTGGGGTATGCCACTCGGCCAGGGCCAGTTGCATGACAATAGTAATAACATGAAATCCTAGCTTACTAATGGTAGAGTAATGAGATTTTGTTAAGAGGAAATACTTTCAGTGATAGGAATATATGTGTATTTTCCTAACCTCAGTTATGGCTAAGTCATGAAGGGTTATGGGGAACCTCATGTTCATTTTTAAAAATTATCTCCTAAAATTACAGGATTCTTATGCTAGGACAGACCTTCCAACCATATAACACCCTTTTTTAAATGAAAGAAGACACAGACAGCCCAAGGTGAGATCTCTTCAATTTCAGAACGTTGTTTTAGAGGCAGAGCCAGGGGAAGTGATGAAGAAGACTATGTTAGGGAAGAGAGCTTTCAAGAGGACTAATTCCCCCAACATAAAAGGAACCATTTTAGTATTTAGTTAACCATTTAACATCCTTAAAATAACTGCAGCTCTGAAGTTGATCTTAAGTGTTTTGCCCCAAAGTTTATAGCAGTTTTAATATAATTGCATTTTTCCAGTTGTACAGATCCTCTGGTGGCTTGGGTCCACAGTCCTACATTCTTGGGAAATCTGATGCTAGACGCAGCCCACAGAAAATCTTGGTAAATACTAACTTTTAAAAGTATTAGCTATTGTAATTAGAGGAGAAAAAAAATCATTCATAGCAAAATTCCCACAAAGAAGATGACCTACCAGTTATTAAAGTTTTTAGGAGTTGAGGGTAATTTAAATATTTTGGTGCTGTCTTGATTTTAATGGAGCCAATACAGAAAGTCCAGAAATAGACCTAAAGTTGCATTTAGTTTTGTGTAAAGGGGTGATTTATATCAGTAGGGGATAGTCATCTGGGGGAAAAAACACAGTACAATTTCTTCCTTGCTCTCTACACTAAAACAAATTCCAGATGGACCAAAAATTTAAACTTAGAAAATGAAACTATAAAAGTAATAGATATTTTCAATAATGTTGGAGTCGGGAAGACTTCTTGAAATGACACAAAATTCAGAATCTGAAAAGGGAAAATAACAATAAATTTGACTGCACATTTAAAAGGAAAAATTTCTGCGGGGCACAAAATTACGCAAACCACAAAATGAAAAGAGAAATCATGAGCTGGGGAAAATATTTGTAACCCATGTAATAGTAACTAAAGGGCTAATTTCCTTCACATACAAAGTCTTCTTGTAAATCAAGGAGAAAAGACCGATAATTCAGTAGAAAAATGGGTAAAGGGCAGAGACAGGCAATTCAAAGTATATTTTATTGACTATGCTACTACAGTTGTCCCAGTTTTCCCCCATTTGCCCCCCTCTACCAGGTACCCCACTTCCTTCCAACAAGCTCCCCCTCCCTTGTTCATGTCCATGGGTCATACATGTAAGTTCTTTGGCCTCTCCATTTCCTGTACCATTCTTAACCTCCCCCTGTCTGTTTTGTGCCTACCAAATATGCTTCTTAATCCCTGCACCTTTTCCCCCATTCTCCTCTTAAGCTCCGAAGTCCAAATGAATACCAATTTTCACCTATGAAAATGACAAAGATCCAAACGTTAGGTAACAGGTAGTATAGGCAAGGGTATGGAGAAAGGAGTATTAGCACACCCTGTTAGTGGGTGTGAAAATTGGTACGCTCTCTGTGGACTGCAATTTGGCAGCATCTGTCACATTTTTAAATAAACATGCCATTTGACTCAGCAATTCCAATTTGGGTATTTTTCCTTCCCGATGTACAGTACTTGAAGATGTTGTCAAAGGTACTGTATGGAAAATTGCTGATCAGAAGAGGATTTGTTGAAGTATTACAATCAAAAATAGAATTCTGCGCAGCCATTAAAAGGAACATTGGAGGTCGGCATGTACTTACAGGGTGTCATTTCCTGTACTTTCAAGTGAAAAAAGCAAGATTTAAAACAGTGTACACAATACATTTCCATTTGTGTTTTTAAAAACAAGGGAAGAAACAGTCAATAATAGATTTTAGTTAACCCATCATATCTCAAATGTTTCAATCTCCAATGAATAGTAAAACCATCAGTATGATATATTATCTGTTTGGGACGAAGTCCATGTATGTTTGATACTTGCAACATATCTCAGTTTGGACTAGCCACATTTCAAGTGCCCGGGAACCGCATGCAGCTACGGGCTGGTGCATTGAGCAGAGCGGGTGTGGGGTGTAGGGTCCTGGACTAGAAGTTCAGGGCCCAGTGGCTCTACAGCTAATGGCTGTGGGAATGCACAAGGAACATACTTTTCCCTGGACTTCATTTTTCCCAGAAAATGAAGGATTAGACTAGAGCTCTAAAGTCCCTTCCAACTTGAAGATTTAGGGTCTAGATATATTATTTCGTATCACTTGTCAAGAAAGATGTAATTGTGCTTGCTTTCGTAGAGCGACACTGTTTCCACCAGCACTCCTAAAAATGTTGTGTTCCTAAGTAAAGGGCACTTCACACCGTCGGGACTATATGGTTATTGTTAGAGTAAGGTTCTTTGTTTATTGGTTCGTTTAAAGGAAGGATGTTACCCAGCTGCATACATGATCGAAACCATGTAGAAATTGGTCAGCTCTGTTGACACAATTAAGTCCGGTTTGAGGGTTTGCTGGTTCTAATGCTGCATGGAGAACTTGGAAAGAGTAAAAGAGAACCCACATCGGCCACATCTAAAGAAAGAGTAAATATTGAATGAGAAAGAGTTGAGAGAAAGATTTTTTCGGTGCAGTTCTGTTTATAAAGTTCATTCTTCAGAAGACAGTAACCAGTCGTTTTCTTTGAACAGCAGAGAATGAGAATGTGGATAGTGGGTGTCAGCCATGGTCACACGTCGGAATCACTTGGGTTGCTGTTTAAAATCCCAGTTCCCCACTCTGTACCCCAGACCAGTGGTTCTTAAAGTGTGGGCCCTAGGCCAGCAGCAGCAGTATCCCCTGGGAACTTGTTAGAGATGCACATTCTCAGGCCCTAGCCCAAGACCTACTGAATCAGAAACTCTGGGGTGGTGCCCAACATTCTGTGTTAAAATGCTTCCCTGGTAATTCCTATGTGCAGCCAGAGTTGAAAATTCTGGAGCAAGAAGGATTTGGGCCAGGGATAGCAGGTGGGTTTCATAGTGAGCGCCAGCTCTTATCCTATGTGGGCCACGGGGATGGAATTGGAGGTGGAATGTAGTTGCCTGCTAGGTATTTGCCATCCTTGACTTTGGGTAATATATTGACATTACAAAGGATTGGATGTTGCAATTCACAGACAGAAGTCAAGAAGCATCCTATTTAGTTGGCCAAAGGTAGAGGTGGGTAGAAAAGGAAAAATAGCACTGGAACAGAAGCCACAAAAGATTGGGGCAGGAGGGATCGAGTATATTAGGAAAATGTTTTAAGTGAAGACATTCCAAATAGATTATAAAGTATTTCATATATATATATATGAAACAGTTTCTTAAAGAACTCCCATTGTCATGGGGATTTTACGCCCACTTTATGATCTGTCATGAAGTCTATTTGCTCAGAAGGTACTGAAGGCTTGTCGAACCCTTTATTATTTGGCATTAAAGGTTACATTTCCTCTTAACATTTGGACTTTGATCAGAATATACTTAATACAGGTATGTTAAATTCGGAATGAATTAAGCCGGAAAATAAGATAGATTTTCCAAGTATAAACAGATTGGTACTGACTGAGAAGGAGTTAATGTGTCACCTTCTTTTGATTTCTGCTCCTCCCGAGAAATCACAGTATCTGTAATTTCAGAGGCATATTCTGAAGAATGTTATATTGTGATTTCTCTAAGCTGAATCTTCGAAATCTGTCTGGGAGTTTTCAGCCCTGACAAAATAAGAATGGACCCATTATAGCATCAGACTCATTTGATTTTTCAAAAGTTAGTGGTAATATGCTGCAGATCAGTGGAGAAACTCCTTTTGCTCTGCCTTGTTATAAGGCAGACAGGGGAAAGCAGGCTGGGCTGCGTTGAGTGCATCTGGAACTTCTTATTCTTCAGATATCGGCAGTGTAACTTCTGCGAGCCCTTTCTGTGTGTGTTTTTCCCTTGTCATCACAAAACATTACATTTTACATGGAAAGTCTATTTTGTTCATTTCCAAGAAGCGAGGCAGCGTAACAGAATGTGTGCCTCTTAAAAAAACTGCTCCTTTACTATAAAATAAAACCTGCCTTGTATACCTGAGTAAAACAATTCCGATATAACTTTTCTAATCATCAGATTTATTAGAAGAAAGATAATAGTTTTTTTGAGACTACGCTTAACAAAATGAGTTTGATTTTTGTATTAATTTCTGAGTACTGAGTTTCTATTTTTAGATTGTCTTGTGCATTGGGCTCTCTCTGAGTATAAAGTGTTTCTCAGCACATTGGTGATATAGTTGAACATCTTCCTCAAATAGCAAACACATGCATTTCAAGAGCGTTTTGGACAGAAGCGCAGTTAATTATTTACAGGAAAAATTCTTTTTTTTTTTTTTTTTTTTTTTCAAAAATTAACAGGATTTTCTCACCTTACGTTCTGGCATTTAAATGATGAAACTTCAGCTCGGCGTGTAGACTTACCTTGTATTGCCAAGAGGAGAGAAGTGGCTTTTCTGCAAAGCTAAATAGTTTTTACTTTATTGTCTGCTACGAAACAGCTGCTGAGACCAGAAAAATGCCGTCTCATCACTGAGCCTGGGGTGTCCAGAAGAGGCAGGGGGAAAATGACTGTAGCTCCCTGTCTGCCCTGGCACTCTCCTCCTTTCTCTCCGTTTTCACTGCTGTGAAGAGCAGGAGAACAATATTCTGCAATTAAGGATTCCATTAAGTTGAAGAAAAGAGCAAATGGGGGATGTTTGTTCTCCAAGCTGAAAAAATTTGTCTGGGGTGGGGGGGGATAGTGGTAGCGGTATAGAGAGAGGTGGGTGGAGAGACGAAGTCAGGGCTGTTTGTTGAATATACTGTTAAGGACTGTTACCATCCTAATTAATCAAGTTAGAAATTACAGCTGTAGTCGGTTTCCCCCCAATTCTTGTTATCAATTTTCTTCTCTTTTGAGACAAAGCAAATATAAATTTTGTGTTCATTTGTCATTCGTTCTTTGACTCCAGCATCTCTGAAAATAACAATGTAGCACAAAAGCCCAGTATTTACCTAGTTGTAATGTGGGTTGCCATGGTGTTTTGCAAATTATTGCAATTATGTTCACCATGCGAGTCGCCCTTGGTAACTGGCGAAAAAACTGATAATCCTGTTTTGAACAAAAGGTCAAATTGCTGAATAGAAAGTCTTGATTAACTAAAAGATGTACAAAGTGGAATTATTTCCTACCATTCAGAAATAGTTCTTGATCGGGTTTGGGGGAGGGGGTGAGTAAGTACATCTGATTACTGAAGTACAAAGCATTGAAAGGATGTTGTCTTGAGCCTTTCATGTAGTCTTAATGGTGGCTTTTTTGTCAAATTTACCCATTTGCGGCATTGAAAGAGGCAGCTGCATTTAAGCTGGAGAGACGGTGCTTTTTTCAAGAGTTCAGTGCATGGAAAGTTCTCAGCAGTATCTGCAGTTTACTAGTAGCCCCTGGTCTATTAAAACTGATGTGCCGCATTTGAGCCCATTGCTCTCAGTACTTGTGAACCCCTCTGGCTGATGATCTAATAAAGTGCTCTTACTGGACAATCTCTGATCAGCTACTTAAAAAGGAGCTTGGGGGAGGGGGCCAAAGGGAGCAGCCTCACAGGCAGTCAAACTTGGTGTAGGCCCGGAAAGAGATGAGTGGCTAAACCCAAAGGCTTGTCACGAAAATAATCTGTGCTAAGGTTATCCTCGAAGCCGTGATCATGGTTTTGTTTTGT
This sequence comes from Carollia perspicillata, assembly GCA_004027735.1. Taxonomy (NCBI): domain Eukaryota; kingdom Metazoa; phylum Chordata; class Mammalia; order Chiroptera; family Phyllostomidae; genus Carollia; species Carollia perspicillata. The sequence continues at coordinate 18,558 of PVKM010006584.1, read as the reverse complement.
TTTGTCTTGTCTTGTTTTCCTGGAAGGAAATCTTAATTTTATTTCATGTTGAACACAAAAAGATTAGAAGTGTGTTTTTGAAATGCAAAAATCCACCTTTGTGAGATTTGTTTCTTAAATGACAAGGGCATTCGCAAAATACACGATTCTATGTTTATGTAAAACCAAAAGTTTCCCAAGTTATATCCAAAGGTCAGATGGATTTCTTCTCTTCTGAATCTGGCAGAGCATCTGCGGGGAGTGAATTTCAGAGAGAGGGGGGGCTCTTCTTTTTTTTTTTTAATAGCCACCTGAAAAACCAAGTCTCAAAACTTTTGAGAGTGTGTGAAAGTGGCATGAAAGCAAGGCAAACCTTAACAAGTTTGTGAGTTTACATTCTACATCACCTAGCAACCCCCTGGCTCAGCCAGATCTCTTGTCTACCCTTAGTTCTGTTTACAGACTATTCAAACAGTCCTTCGAAACCATGCAAGATATTCAGTTTCATTAGTACCATTCTCGAGGAGAAAATAATTAAAGTTAAATGAACAAACATTGCCTGGTGATCGTTTGAACGCCATTCTGATTTGAAGATGCCCTTTAAGGCAATTGCGCGTATAGTTCATTTTAACATTTGTTTGCTCCTTACCCAGAGGCGCATCACAGTAACCCATACTGATAAATTCTAGCCTGCAGACAAACAAACAGCAAAGATTACTTTTAGCTAGACTTGAGCCAAGAAAAGAAACTCTGCTCGTAATAAGCTTCTATAGCATGTCCTCCTGATTGAATTTTTAAAAATTTGATTCCTACCCTGGACATGAACTGATCCACGTGTATACTGAATAAAGGCAGGGGAGGAGACGTGGAACAAAGTGCCTGTCGTTAAAACTGGCTTATCACCTACCTTCAAAGATCCAACGTCATAAAGAAGAGTGTTCAGATCACGTTCCCCAGAAGGCTGTGTGGGTTTCATCAAGTGGCTTAATTTAAGAAATTATTCTAATACCTGTAATACATGCCTGGCCACTTTCTACTTGAGAACTGCTTATATGCTTAAATAGACCCATTTTTGAAATTTCGGAAGTAGTATAAAATGTTTTAAAGAAAACACTGTTTTATGTGCCCCCCCTCCCTTTTTATCATGAGCACATTCCCGGAAAATTCATCTTGGTCACAACAAAACACATGGTATAGCTCAAGATATTTTTAGGATGAATTAGTGGTTTGCTTATATTGAAAGCTCTTGTCAAAACTGTGTCTTCCCTCCTTAATAATGGTTTTCTGATTATAAAAACAATATGTGCTTGTAAAAATTTTAGAAAATAACAGAAACAGAAGAAACCACCTACAGGTAATCAGTGATGACATTTTAGAGTATTTCCTTCCAGTCTTTTTTTCTGGGTACATATTGATGAAACTAGACCTTGAGTTTACTTTCGTGTTTTTCTTAAGCTTTTAAAAAGATTTTATTTTATTTATTTATTTTTAGACAGAGGGGAAAGGAGGGAAGAAGAGAGGGAGAGGAACATCCACGTGTGGTTGCCTATCCCGCGCCCGCTGCTGGGGACCTGGCCCACAGCCCAGGCCTGTGTCCCAACTGGGAATCGAGCAGGCAACTCTTTGGCTCGCAGTCTGGCACTCAGTCCACTGAGCCACATAAGCGAGGACATACTTTTGAAGTTTATTTCTTAGTGTGTGTACATAGGGAAGGTGATATTTTTTCAAGAATGAGAAAACTTGAGAGCAGGGCTGGTGGAAATAATTAACAATTTTTCTTAGAGGCTTCAAGCGAAAATAATAATATAAGCACCAGAGTAGCCATTTTACCATCTCATCCCATTTGATTCTTTTATTCCTTTTCTTTGTTGAAATAACTATATGCCTTAACTGGCACATCCATTTATAACCATTCATGTTGGAAAGTCGGACATTCATTGCGGCTGGAATATTACATCCCCAAGTTACTTGTAGCTTCACATAGTAAAAAGAAGTCTTTTGTGGGAAAAAATTTGTAATACAATAGAGATTAATGGAATGTGGAGAAGAAAATGCTTTCAGTTTCTCATATAAAGTGAAAGCAGGGCCGCTCACAAATCTTGTATTCTTATTATTTGTATTTTGTTAGATCTCTAACATCCACAGTACATGGCTGGGTTGCTTGAGCTCTTTGTGCTTTGTTGACAGTTGACAGACAAAGCGAAATTATTCCTGAAGCAAGGTACTGTGTACTTAGTCGTGACCTATTATAGCCTAAGAATGTAGCTTGCTTTTGAGTTGGATGAATAGAGAGAGTATTTTATAGAATGGGCTTGAATATACTTAGAGAGATTTTTAGCTGCCCATACAGAAAGATACATGTCCCCCATTGAACTTTCCCCCCCAAAAATGTGATTTTTCCATATAAAGGCATTTTAAGTATATTTTCCCCAGTTGCTTGCATGGAGACAGTTTTAACTGTTCTGGTATTGCCCTACAATGGTAAAATAAAAATTGCCGGTAATTGTTGGCTCTCTCTGCTTACAGTACAGCAGGAGAAGATGGTTTGCATGGGGCTCCTTAATGTCCCTCAGGTACATCTTCTGATGCTCAACCTCTGACTGCAAATTAAAATAGCAAGGCTATGATATTGGGTTTGGTGCGCGGCAAAGCTGAACAACTTTCTAATTTATCATGCAGTATGCAATTGCTGAGGTGGGAATTTGTCCACTTGTAGTGCTATTCTGTGTGTTTAAATGAGGACCACTGTTCGCATCTCACCTGCCGTAACGGTTTGGGAGTGCTCCATTATCCTTTCAGCAAACTGATAGCAGAGTCTGGTCCTTGCACAAATGATAAGATCAATAAGTTTCAAATAACTTGGATGAAACCACATGTGACTGTTCATTTAAAGAGATGTCTTACTTTAAAAATCAATTTTAATAATATTTCAAAATCGTACATTGACCAGCAAGGCACTTTCCACAACTGTTTTGTTTGATAATTTTGTTAAAAATATTTTTGTGTTAACTTTGGTGAATAGTTAGTTTATGTATGTATTTTTTTTCTGATTTGCTGTTTCATCTGCTACTCTGGCACCTTTCTGCGACTTAATAATCACTCTTTGACATGCCAGCATGCTGCAGTGTGGAAAATTTAACTTTAAAAGCAAAATTATGTTCCTGTTAAAACTTCCCCTGGAGATCTTAGGAAAAATTTCTCCCCGTTTTGGGTGTAAATGTGGGTCAGAAAGCAATTTGTTTTTTGATACTTCTGGAAATCCAAAATCACAACATGTCATTTTCAAAGGCAGCCGTGGGCCCATACTGTGCACTGTCTATAAGAAGACCCATTTTATACCAGGGATAATTCTGTGACAGAAAAATGTGACTATGAGGGAACCCCAGAACAATTATAAATGGTTTAGAGTAAAAAGGGAGTTTGGTGTTCTCAAAGTGCACCTAGTTTGGGGAGAGGGGCAGTTAAGGCTAGTACAGAAAAATAGTAATAATATGATGAATTCTGAGAACGCGCATGCTGGCAGACCTGGCCCCGTGACCCTGTCATCGCACTCCTGGAGAGCCATTACAATTTAAATCACACATCACTGCATTACTTCATTGTGTTGCCTCTTGAAAATCTCTGAGCCCCAACTAAAGCAAAGACCACATCCTCTTCCCTCACTGTCCAGTCTGCCGTCTGTAACTTCAAATCCAGTATAGTTCTGTCAGGAAAAACCTGAACATTTCACTTATGCTGACTACATAGTTGTATTATTTTGCAATCAAGTTGAGATGCAGCTCTGCCTAGTCATACCCGATGTTTATCATTGGGATTCTCCATCTTGAGATAGCACCAGGTGGAAACTGACCTGACTCTTCCCTAGTTAGAATAGTACATCTTTAACAGTGCATTGTCAGCTGTAGCCCATTATTGGAGGCATATATAGGATAATAATATTTTACATTTATTGAACTCTGTGTGGGCTTTCTTATTTGATGTTCTTAACAACTGTAATAGGATAAGTATTATTCCTGTTTTATAGAAGAGGAGACTAAGGCTCAGAGAAAGGCTCAGAGACTTACGCAAAATTACCCATTAATGTGAAGTCTGTCCAGAAAAGGTCCAGCCATTCTTAATATAACGAGAGTGGTGTACAGGACATCGATGTAACCTGGCAGCCAAGGATAATGGGCTGGGATGTGCATGCGTGAACAACGATGACTTCACTGTACTAGTCAGTGGGGGAGGTACATGCCATTGAGTGAGCATGTGTGCTGTGTGGCCATTGCATTCAAAATGATGAGTGAGTAGAGCAACGAATCTGCATCAGATTTTGCATGAAGCTTGAACATTCCTCCACGGAAACTATTTGGATGATCCAGAAGTTGCAGCTATGGGCAGCCGGTGATCGGCAGCTTCATCATGACGATATACTCATTCATGCATCATGTCTTGTGCAGAGTTTTTGGTGAAACATCAAATCATCCAGGTGACTCAGGCGCCCTACAGCCCAGATTTGGTGCCCTGAGACTTCTGGCTTTTCCCCAAATTAAAATCACCTTTGAAAGGGAAGAGATTTCAGACCACTAATGAGATTCGGGGAAATAGGACGGGCAGCTGGTGGTGATTGGGAGAACCGTGTGAGGTCCCAAGGAGCCTACTTTGAAAAGGACTAAGGCATCATTTGTCCTGTGTACAAGGAAGGTATCTTGTATCTTGTATCTTCAATAAATGCCTTTTTCATAGCACCTCACTGGATACTTTCTGGACAGACCTCGTAAATTGGGAGAGGGAACCACACCCAAGTGTAGTTTTTCATAACCTCAATTCTGTATTCTTTAGTGAGTGTGAACCTTTGTGGTAGAGACTGTGGAGGACACTACCAATTCCAAAGCAAGTCATTTTCTGAGGGCCTGGCCCTCCATTTAAGGAGGTAAAAATAAGATAATTCAGGGACAGTACAAAGCATTGTGTGCTCAGTTGTAGCTGGGATACAAGGAGAAGTCCATGAGGGTTGGAAAAATATCATAGGAGAGGAATGAAGTGGTGCTCAAGGAGTGGGCACTGTAGGCAGAGCTGATACAGCAGGGGTGTCAAACTCATTTTCTCCAGGGGCCACATCAGCCTCGTGGTCCCTTTCAAAGGGCCGAATGTAACTTTAGGATTGTGTAAGTGTAATGACTCCTTAACGGTTAAGCGAGAGCTCGGCACTGCCACCGGGTAGAAACAAGGTGCTGGGCCAGATAAAACAAGGTGGCAGGCTAGATTTGGCCCACAGGCCTTGCATTTGCCACCTGTGTTCTACAGCATGAGTAATGACAAGGAGGTGGCATTAAACAAAATGTGATGAGGACAGTGAGAAAAGAAAATGGATGGGGCAAAGAGTTTGTGTAAGAGAATGGTGAGAAAGGAAGAATGGGACGAGGCTGCAAAGACTGGAAAGCCAAACCAAAACATGCCTTCTTAATACTCTGTGGAAGGTATACAGTTGGGTGATGGGAATGGAGAGGCCTTACGAAACTGTACTGGGCCTGTCTTTGAATTGCCTGTGGGAGAGAATAGAGTCAGGGAAAACCAGGTAGGGGACTATTGCCGTCAATCGACTGTGAGGTCTGCTGCTTATAGGACTCTAAGGCCAGGGGGAAGACTGGGTGACTGATTGGACCTGGGAGAAGGACCCAACACATATTTGATTGAAGAGAAAGAACTACCGTGAATTTTAGACCCTTATTATTTTCCATGAACTTGCCCTTGTGAATTTTCCTATTTTTGCTTTTATTCATTCATTTACAGAGGTCCCCCCTTATCTATGGGTGGTATGTTCCAGGACCCCCAGTGGATGCCTGGAACATCAGATAGTACCAAACCCTATATATGTTGTTTTCCTGTACATATATATTTATGATAAAGTTTAATTTATAAATTAGGCTCAGTAAGAGATTGACAATAACTAATAATAAAATAGGGCAACTATAGCAAAATACTGTAAAATAAGTTGTGTGAATCAAAGTAAAGTAAAATAAGGGTTACTTGCCCAAAAGCACTGTGGTACCTCCACAGCCATCTGATAACCAAGATGGCTACTGAGTGACTAATGGGCAGTGTGTACAGCGTGGAGTCCTCAGACAAAAGGCTGATTCACGTCCTGGGCTGGATGGAGTGGGACTGACTACTCAAGAGTTTATCAAACTACCAGGACAGCACACGATTTAGCACTTACACATTGTTTATTTCCGGAATTTTCCATTTAATGTTTTCAGACTGGGGTTGACCACAGGAAACTGAAACCAAGGGAGGGAAAACCGTGGATAAGGGTGGGGGGCTACTGTATTCAAAGATATTTTTGAGTGCCTCCTATGCACCAGATTTGCATGTCTAGGTGATTTTTGTGCGTGCATCCTTCCAAAAACACAGACATACACAAATGAATAGCAGTTTGTGTTTAAGGGACAGCTGATAGGAATGCCTCCGTTACAGGTGAAGATCGATTCCTTTGTAGCATGTGCAGACAAAAACATTTCAGTTGAGGCCTCAGAAATACAATTCAGCAATCAGAACCAATCGGCATGTGACACAATTTCCTACACAATGATTTCAAGGAATTAGTGATGCTGAGACTAAAGCAGCAGGCGATAGATTTTTGCATGTTTTGGAAAGTCTTTGTCTTGCTATTGGCCAGGCTGGCTTCACCTCTTTTGAACACTGTACTTATAAACATGGTTATGATAGCCATCTGAAAACTTAATAGCCTTATTTCTTTTATTTATATAATTTACATATAAGTTATTTATATAATAAATTTATTTTATTTCTTTTATATACCCACATCTATATGTATGTGTGTATATATATACAATTCAGAATATGTTTATTTTTGCAAACCTCCCAAAATGTGTATGTCCATAAAAGACGGAAACAGAAATATGTACATGAAAAGATAAAGTATACAGAGTGTGTTAAAGACCTTATTTCTGTGGGTTATGACAATTTGCCACTTTGGCGTGACATTGCATAATAAAATGGACATATTTGGATAGTAGATAATATCCTTAGTGGTTCTGGAGGTTTTTATTAAAGCCCAAACCTTTTGCCCTGACCATTGTGGCTCAGTGGGTTGGGCATCATTCTGCAGAGTGAAAGGTTGCTGGTTCAATTCCCAGTCAGGGCACGTGCCTGGGTTGTGGGTTCAGTCCCCTGTTGTGGTGTGTATGGGAGGCAGCTGGTCAGTGTTTCTTTCTCACATCACTGTTTCTTTCTCTCTCTCTTTCTCTCTCTCTTCCCCTCTCTCTAAAAATAAATAAATAAAATCTTTTTTGTAAAGCCCAAACCTTTTTATAGGTTGTACTTACAAAGAACTATGTATCATTAACGTTTTTTTCTTTAGTTGACTTGGTGACCTAGTTTTGGGCTGTACATTATTTCCCAGCATTGGAAATAAAAATAAGTTTCGTTTTCTCTCTGTAAGTAATAATTCAAAATGAATTTATACGATGTTCGTATTTTCATTTCTTTTGTTTGCAACACCCACGAAAGGCGAAATTCTCAGTGAGATCTTGTGGCGCATGATTTGCCCCATCACGGAATATTTTCAAAGACCTGGCATATTTATTTTTCTAGCAACAAAAATGTTCTTTGAAAGATAGATTTAGTATAGTCAGTTATTATTTGTTGGGGGAACAAAGGGTTAACCAAAACGTACTTAACTAAGGTGAATGGAAGCAAAGAATATATTGACTATGATTAGGGCCTATTTCCCCCATAGAAGAGTTTTGTTTAAAATAGACCATGACCAAAAGCTTAATTATCAAAATAAAACAAGAAGCATAAAGAGTTACAGGCTTTAATATTTTTTCAGCCCCAGTTCCCTTCACAGTTATCAGCATGTTTAATTTCCATGCATAATAGCATGAGTTATTGTTGTCATTTGTAAAGGGAGATTAACAGATAGTAAGTACAAACAAACCCAAATAAGTACTGAATAGAGAGAGGTGACAAAGAAGAAAAGACCTCTTTAATGTTAATTATAACTGGTAGGAAGTCTAGACAAATTATATTATCTGTTTTTTATATGATTTGAAAGGACATTTAGTTAGGAACTCTTTGAGAGATAGAGTTAGATATTTGCTTTAGAAAGCAGGTGAGGTGACAATTTAGCATCTCCCTGGTTGGCAGCTCACCTACTGAGTCTTAAAGTTGTAGTACATTGATGGAATCAAGTTTCGAAAACATCTGAAAGGAACTAGCTTATTGAGCATTATATTTTAAAAATTAAAAAATTGTTTTAACTTCCAGGCTGTGTACTAGTGCTTAATAATTTATGGTATCTTAACATGATAGTTGTGCCCCAGCTGGTGTGGCTCAGTGGATTTTGAGCCTCAGCCTGTGAACCAAAGGGTTGCAGGTTCAATTCCCAGTCAGGGCACAGGCCTGGTTTGTGGGCCAGGTCCCCAGTAGGGGGCATGTGAGAGGCACCACCCACTGATGTTTCTCTCCCTCTCTTTCTCCCTCCCTTCCCCTCTCTAAAAATAAATAAATAAAATCTAAAAAGACCCCATAATAGTTGTTACCTGTTTGCGTACTTATTAAAAATTATGTTTGGAATTGAGTGAATTACAGCTGTGGTTGGCACTGTTAACTGATACACATTCCAAAGTGTATAAAGCCTCAGGCAGCAAATACAATATATCAAATTCAAATGAATAAAAAGGGAGTCATCCAGTCCTACATTTTTCATACAGGGTTTGCTTGGAGCCTACTGTTTCCTTTCTTAATATGCTTAAATGGTTACTTGCAGAAACAGCTAGTCTGACCTTTAGTGTTTATAGGCTGCATTTAAAACTGCTGCTATTAGCCCCACTGTCCCCGCCCTGTGTTCTCCGTACCTAGCACAGGCTAAACCAAAGTATGGTGTTTCTTTAATTCTGAGGGACCGTTACTTGTGAACTGCACACTTAACAGCTTTTCCTAAGGAAATGTAAATAGGTCATTAAATGTACACATCAATTGTAAATGCATCTTGAGTTTTGGAAATATTAAGATGTGAATAAAACTGTGTCCTCCAATGAAGAAAATGTGGCCGTAGGCCCTAGGAATTGTAAAACAGCTGCTTGTGACCCACAACCAGTGATTCTTTGTTCTCGTTTGTCGTCTTTTGCTGTGGTGGTAGTTGTTTGTCTAAGATAGGTAGGGTCCACATGACTCCGTCCCTTCTCTGTGGTGTTTTGCATTTATAGTTGGTAACGTACAACTTGCTTCTTAAAGCCAGACCATACTGAATTGCTTTTTCTTTGTACGTATGGACTTTGTTTTCCTGTTTAGATTGTAATTTCCTGAAACTCTGTACCTGGGAGCTCTTTACTTATTCTCCACAATGTTAAATATAGTTCTGGGCATGTATTAAAGACTTCGTAAGGACTCCTTGAGACCCTGTACCTGAAAAGTTCAACTTAAATATGAATAGCTCAGCCTGTTGACTGAAGGAGGGAATGAAGCTTACTGTGAATGTGTTGACTAGATGAATTTTATATTCTTTAAAGGTAGCATATTTTGTTTTAGTCAAAAATTTTATGTTGCACTTTCTCTGGGGTAAAAGTCATTAATGGAGCTGTCCCTTGAGTTCGGTTGTAGCTACTTCCAAGAAGAGCCGATTCTGAGGAATGAGGTTCTTTAGCACAGCAACGTATAATAGGGACATCCTGCAGCTTTGGATTAGTGCTATGTGACCATATTAATAAATGGCAGGCAAGGGTCCCAATGTAATTAAGCAACAATTGTATACACACTGCTGTCCTCTCAGGAGAAAAAAACCAAAAGGTTGCTCAGTCTAGAAACAGGGAACGTAGTTAAACATGTCGCTGATGCCTTTTCCTTTTTTTAATCCTCACCTGAGGACTTTTTTTTTTTTCATTGCTTTTAGAGAGAGAGGAAGGGAGAGAAAGAGAAACATCCATGTGAGAGAGAAGCATCAATTGGTTGCCTCCTGTATGGCCCCAGACTGGGGATCTTTCCGTAGACCATGGAACGAACCATCAACCTAGGCACGTGCCCTGACTGGGGATCGAACTTGCAACCTTTCAGTTACAGAACTACGCTCCAACCAGTGAAGCACACTTGCCAGAGCTCACTGATGTCTTTCTTCAGAATATCGCACACAGCTCTCTCTGGCCTTCATTCTTTTGCACATGTTCTCTCTGCCTCAGTTGTCTTTCCTGCCTTCTCTACCTACCATACTTCTACTTGCTCTTCAAGCCCAGTTCAGAAGGTCCGCCTCTCCAAACACTCCAAGACCCAAAGACAGTCAGCTCCCTACTTGCAGCTCCTCGAGTGGGAACCCTTGCAACAAGGGAACATATATGCACCTTTATACCCCCTAACTTGCCTTAGGCTTATTATGGCTAATATATGTAGCACTAAAGCCCCCAGAGCACCTGAGTTTTGCTCAACCCTATTTGTGAGGTCTTGTCTTCCTGGTGTAACAGATATGTTTTATAGCAAACCATGCTGACTTAACATAATGGGCATATTGTCGTCACATCTCTATGAGAAAGTTCACACAAGAGCAGCAAAGGAGAGTAACTGGAAGCGCACAGAGAAATGGGCAGTGTCTGTTTGAAATGACCGGAAAAGGGTGGTCAGTTGATGTTGCCCTTGAAAACATGGCAGCAGGTTTTAGGCCTCCAGAGAACATGTGTAAAGGAATATGCTTTGCCCTTAGTGGTGTGGCTCAGTTGGTTGGAGCCTCGTCCTGCAAAGCTTAAGGTCACTGGTTTGATTCCCGGTCCTGACGTGTGCCTGCAGGCTGCAGGTTCAGTCCCTGGTCAGGGAGGATATGAGAGGCAACCGATTGATGTTTCTCTTCCACATCAATGTTTCTGTCCCTCTCTTTCTCCCTCCCTTCCCCTCTCTCTATAAATCAAAAGAAATAAAGTTTTAGAAATATATGTTTTAATTTGCATGAAAGTTGTTGCTGACATTTTGCCAGTGTTTCTCCACGCCAAATGTGGTTCTGAGCACCCTGAGTGTGTGATATCACAATCACAGCAAACCTGTAAAGCAAGTACTGTCGTGCTCTTTTTTCGTGGAGAAGGAAACTGATCACAGCAATTAAGTAATCAATAGTTCCTCAGCTGCTGGGAAAGTCATTTATTCTTATGGTATATTCTTTACTTTGGTAACAGTCTGCACTAGTGAACTAAGATCCCTTGGTTTACATCTGCATGTAATGATATAAGTTTTTACTGGGAGATACTTGTTTGTGGAGGGGGTTATATTTTAAGAAAAGAGAATAACATCTCGTATAATCTTTTTGTGAAACATTATGAGTTGCCTAGCTTTTCAGTTTGCGGCACAGATCAAGTGAACACATCAGCAAAGAAAGGTAACGAGCTATTTCAGAATCTCCGAGGAAGGTTTGACTGACCCGAGTGTGTCCTGATAACGAAGGGGCTTTTGTTTGTGTCTGTGAAAGTGGTGAGAAGACTGAAGTGTTCTCTCTCTTTTCTCTGCAGGGCTGGTTGATTTGTGAGGAGCCAACATGTCGACATCGAACTCGGCACATTTCCCTTCAGTTCTCCCGAAGTGGACCTCTTTGCCCAGTCTGCATGAAAGCTACACTTCGAGCAGAGGTAATGGTGGCAATAAACAATGTCAGAGGAGCTGTGTGTGTGTGTGTCGGGGGTGGGGGAGTGGGGGAGCTGTGTTTGCCCATTTCTCAGTTCCGGGAAGTAGGTGTTTGGAATTCGCTTGGTAGAGACATCCCGCTACCACATACACACTTTTAAAATGTTCAGACTTCAAAAAAATACGCCTTATATTTCATGTTATAAACAGTGCTGTATTTATGTCTAAAGGAGAAATTAATTCTCATATGGGTCACTCATATTTCTTTGGTTGCCATTTCATAATGACAGAGAAGAGATAACCATTCCTTTGTAGAAACTGGCTATTGATCTTCGGACTACATCAGAACCCCTATTGTAAGGGCCAGAAAACCTCCCAAACCAGTCCCCGAAAGGGTTTATTTGTATGGCATTCCATTGTTTCTAGGTAGCAGCACAGACCAGCAGTTGTCAAGCTTTTTCTCTACCTTAATGCATACACCTGCGGGGTAAGGCAGACACTGTCATTAGTAGACTCCCAGCTGGGGAGCACATGGCCTGGACACATCTTCCTGGTGATTTCCTTTAACCGGCATCAGCCCAGGCGCCATCTCCCAAGCTGTGGGGAGAGGAATGTTTGAAGGTCCTCTGTGCAAAGAGGGTTTTGTGATCAAGTACATCTCGTGGACTCCAGGCTAGCCCAAGTGAAACGGGCTTATTGCAGAGCTCTCACAGCCTGTGCAGTCTGCCTCGCCAAACCAGACTGTGATGTGCGTCACTTGCCACATTTATCTGGCCCGAGGATTTTGTGAGGATTTTGGTGGGAAGAGAGTGAGAATAGGAAACCTGTTGTTTGTTTACTCATTTGTTTTTAACCCAGAGGCAGGGTTCTTTGGCCATATTTTCATTTCATTGCAAATCTTTTCACTGAAAATGGTTGCTCCACAGGCTAGTTTTAGGAAAATATTTAAGATAATACATTGTCATTTCACAAAATTTAGCAAGAACTCAGAAACTAAAAACGGCCACCACCATTGTTGTGTATTCCCTTGTTCTTTTGCCTGTCCACTTGACATTTCATGTATTTTCGGTCATAATGAAAATATGCTTTTGTGTCATGTCTATCTTTTGTCAAAAGCACCCATCTGCGTTGCCACTTAATTTTCAGTACCAAAAATTTTAAATGCCAGTGTGACCAGGGCATTTTAGGCTACTTTTATTGTCTCTTTACTAGAAAATTGTAACTAATATTTTCCTGCTTGAATTATTTTTTGTTATTTGAAATATTTAGGATAAATTCTTATTGATGGCACATATCCAAATGCATACATACAGCATGGTCATGATTTGTATTGTGAAATTGCTTTGTTAATGTGTTATCCCAACTTACACTGTAACCAGTACTTGATGAGTGGACCAGTTTCACCACCACCTTTGAAGTATTTGAACATTATCATTCATTTATAGTTAACTAATTTGATATGTATAAAATGTTCCTTGCCTAATTTTGTAGAGCTTCGATAATTAACAAAGTAGAATGTAGATTTTTTTTTTTTTGAAAAATACAGAACACAAAGTGAGAGTTAGCTGTCATAGCAAATTCATTGTACGTCAGTCTGATCGCAAGACTTGCATCCGCACGTGCAGAAAGCGAACAGGAGTATGTCTATTGAGTGTGAGTCATCAATCCAATTGTAGACTCCAGGGGAATCACCTTGCTTCAAGAACCCATGCTGCCTTTGAGCCTTTAACATCTAGCTCATCAAGTGAAGTTCACTGAAAATTGAATTACTTCTTAGAAAGTCAGTCGGTTTTATGATTGCATTCTTGGTGAAAGCTGAAGGAAAGTGTATAGCAGTAGATCGGTAACCTTCTGGCACACGTCAATGATGTTACTTGTCAAGGTTTAATACATCTGGTTATCTTTGATCATTTATTATCCTTTTTAAATGAGTGAGCCAACACAGGAATTTTGAAATAATTTTTCCCCTTCATATCTTTGTCCTTAAAAATGGTGGCATTTTAGACAGGCATTTCTCAAAGTTCTCAGCTACCTTTCCCAGAGAGAAGCTTTTATAGCTTAGCTCCTTGGGTCATATCGCAGCTCAGAAAATGGCCCTGGGGAATAACTGGAGGTCCACAGCATCCTGGTTGGTGATACTGCCCTTAGCCACTCCTCACAGGGACCTTGACAGTGGACTGAGCCCATTCTTCTGCAACTCATTTTGAGTTGCTAGTGATGAGTGGGGAATTTCTTAATTCTATTTATGAGGTTCCTAGGCTTTCCTGGTAGGAAAAAGCTACATCTTTCTAGAGATACAGTAAGTCCTCATTTAACATCCTCAATTGGGTTTTGTGACTTTAAGGGAAATGGTGTATAATGAAACCAGTTTTACCATGGGCTAATTGACATAGACAAGAGTTAAGTTCCTATGGCATCTCATTGACATATAACAAAACGATGTTACTTGGGGACCTGCTGTAGTTCCAGAGAAGTTCCCAAATCAGTGGTGTGATGGGCAGGATTATTATAATTATCATAGGGCTTCCAAGGTGTTAATTTTGCAGGATTAAGCTTATGTGGTTTTTAAGTTCTGGGTGGCTGTGTCTCAATCATATCTGACTCTCATTTAAGAATTATTTATTGAACACCTATATCTTAGGCACTTTGCTAGGTACTGAGTATACCTCAATGAACAGGACATGTCCTTATTTATAAACCTGGTTTAACATTACCTAAATTATATAAAATTGATATCTGTGGGCAAAAATAATCACTTCGGACAAAAGCACCGCTTTCCTATTGCCTGACACGTTCAAGTTTGACAGGAAAGCACTTGCTTCTTACTGTGCGCGTCTCATCCTCACATAATAAATCTGCTCTCATTTAGTCCTGGGTTGCAGTTGGCTTGAGTACTTTCCAGAATTGACTTGGTATATAAAAGCTGGCTCTTCTTCTGGCTCATGTTGCCAGAGTTATAAGAAGAAAGCTTGGACAATTTTGTTCTCAGGGTCTCTCTGTTCTCCTAGATGTGTCTCTCTGCTCAGATATCTTATAAAACCTCAGTAAAGTTTTCTTAGGTTCATGGGAATTAACAATATACAGATTGCTGAGTATTTCCTGCTACATAGAAACTGCAAATAGCCTTGGCTGGTGTAGCTCAGTGGATTGAGCACGGGCCTGTGAACCAAAGGGTCATGGTTCTATTCTCAGTCAGGGCACAAGCCTGGGTTGCAGGCCAGTTCCCAGCAGGGGACACATGAGAGGCAACCATACATTGATGTTTCTCTCCCTCTCTTTCTCCTTCCCTTCCCCTCTAAAGATAAATAAATAAAATCTTAAAAAAAAAGAAGCTGCAAGTAAATACAGGAATGACAACTCTGAGGTCTACATAAGTTCTTAAATGAATAGAACCCTTTCCCACACTGCTGATAGAGACAGGACTTAACCAAGTCAGAGAGTAAATATTTACCTAGCTCCTTATTTAAGGACATGGTTATGACTTCTTAAGGTGGCCAAATCTGTATGGCTATGAACTGAACCCACAGGGGATTCTGTATCATGTAGTTCACCAAAAAATAAAGCACAGGTTTTGTTTAGTTTTCACTATAGAGCTAAGATTTTAAACTAAGTTAAAGTTTTCTTACTAATATTTCCATTCTTTTTTTAAGATTTTATCTATTTATTTTTAGAGAGGGGAAGAGGGAGACAGAGAGGGTGAGAAGCATCATTGTGTGGTTGCCTCTTGTGCACCCCTTACTGGGGACCTGGCCTGCAACCCAGGCATGTGCCCTGACTGGGAATCAAACTGGCGACCCTTTGGTTCGCAGGCTGGCACTCAATCCACTGAGCTACACCAGCAGGGCCATTTCCATTCTTCATGTGGAGATGAGGAAACATCTACATGAGACTCCCTGAGCCATGGTAGCAATAATTAGTGAAATTGTACAGTGCCTGGGGCAGGAGTGCTGTGTGGAGCCCTTTATTCAGTTCTTTATTCAACTAAATTTCTTGAAGGCCACTTAAGAAGAAAGCGGTAAAATGATTTCTAGTCCTACTTTGGGATAACTCTAGTGTTTCCTCCCATTATTTTCAGTTGTGAGGCTGTTGAAGACTTTTATAAGGGAACATGTGTACCATACTGGACTCCAGCCTTCATGGGAGAGTTTTCTTAATGAACCTATAATCATTCTGTGTTACAATTTCAAAATAGGTATAGCTGAATGAATTGTTGATTTGATAAGTAGATTGGGGACACTGAGAATGTTGTCAGGCTACTTGGGCGCATGTCTTGCTTCTGCCTAAGATGAAACTAGGAAAATCACTGTGATCTCTTAGGGTAGTAATACTGATTGTGCAGGAAGAGAACCCTAGCACCATGATGGGAAGTCTTAAACATTTGTATGTACTCGTTGGTTACCCTCCAGTAGGCTCTGGGTTTTTACTGTGAAGGGTCCTTTGGATCTCTGTTGTGACTACATTGTACTTGTTCTTTGGTGCAGAATTTGCTAAACTCTACGTACAGCTTCTCTTCACATAAAGCAGATCGTAGCGTTCCTTTCCAATTGCTTTCATCCTTTTCTCTTTTGCTAGTGTCTGGTAATCCTTGGCGTTTCTTGGGGCCTATAGATGCATCGCCATAGTCTCTGCGTCTGTAGTCACATGGCCATCTTCTTCTGGCTGCGTGTCTCTGTGTCTTTTCTTCTTCTTCTTCTGAGGACACCAGTCATATTGGATCAAGGGCCCAGCCTAATGTAGTCTGATCGCATCTTAACTTGATTTTATCTGTGAAGTTCTTCTTTCCAAATAAGGCCACATTCATAGGTACTGGGGGTTAGAACTTCAACATATATTGTTAGGGATACAATTGAACCCATAACAGGTAGGAATTGTACTGAGCTGAAGGAAATGAAGACCAAAAGGATAACAGCAGCTTCAACAGAATAGACATTCAGTTCTCTATCCAAGAAACATCAGTAGTGTATCATGTGGCAGAAATCCAGGTGTGAGCTGTCCAAGATTGCTATGGCAGCTCCACAGTGTCATCAGGGGCACTGGCTCCTGCCCTACTCCATCATCAGCCATGCCAGGCTTCCGCCCTCAAGGCCACAGTGTGGTCCAAGACAGTTGCACAAGCCCCTTCAAACCACACACCACAAGACAGAGAAGCTGAAGGGTCGGAAGGATGCACCTCCTAAGCCAAGTCAGTTCTTGTGTCAGCCTTCCTAGAAGTTCCACCTCACATTCCTGCTGGCATTCCGTGGGCCAGAAATTTCTCCCATGGATGGAATAGATTTTTCGTTCCTACAGAGAAAGAGTAGACTGGCAGTTTGGCAGTTGCAGGCCAGCCAGCACTGTGTGTGGCAGAGACCTTCCCGTGAACCCTGTGAAACCTCCCCTTACCGTGCCCAGCCCATCACTGTCCCGTTGTGGATTTTTGGATCCCGTTTCTGCCATGTGCCCAGCCTTTTGTCTACTACAGCTCTGAAGCTGTGATTAGCCTTTCCTCTTTCATCGTCTCCAAAATATTGTGAAAATGTTGAAGTGCATTTATGCACATGCTAGTGGGTAGGCGCTTTCTTCCAGGTGAGCAGTGCTCCACTTTAATCAGTCCCCTTTGTGTAGCAGTGCTCTACCACTTGCTAATTATCTTTGCTTCTAGTTTATCATTCTCCACAAGGGGTCTCTCTCAAGGGGAAAACCACAGCATTGCTGACTGGATGCTGTTGGTCTCGTGGTTTTGTAATGGTGTGGGCCCCTGGAATGAGAAATCTGTCTCCTTTGACAATCTGATATTTTAAGCGGCGTATTTAAGAAGGTGCTTGTTCCTACTCATTTTACCCCAGAAGCCACTTGCTTAAGTAGAGGGGTCATATAATTCTTCAAAGTATGGCTTTAATGATTGGCAAGGAGGCAGTTTAAGAGACTGCATAATGCCTGTGGCCAAAGAATCTTGACGAACAGTGGGAGTGAAAAGACGAGGCCTGAACAATACATCATGGAATGTGATAGGATTTGTTGATCGACGGTAACTAATTAGAACTTCAAAAATAATTATTAAGCCGTGGGCCTAAAAGAAAGAAGAGGTGACTTAATATTTTAAATTATGTACAAGACTTTTATTCCCCTATAGTAGAAAACCAGCAAATCACAAAGAATCCAGGAGACACAGACCCTGCCTTTCATAGGCCTCCACTCTAATGGAGAAGGTAAGGACCTACGCACCCCACACTCCAGAAGGGAGAGGGAGGCAGCCACAGCTTTGTGATGGCGGCACTCCTTAATCAGCAAGGTAGGAATGGCAATGGGGAGATAAGGAGTCCTCATTAGACTAGAGCAGTGGTTCCCAGCTGGGGTGATTTTACCTCTTCGGGGACACGGCGGTTGTCACAACACGGTGGGTGCTGATGAGTGCTACTGGCATGTCAGGGGTGGAGGCCAGGCATGCTGCCAAACATCCTACAGTGCACAGAACCGTTCTCCATCAAGGAACCGTCCAGCCTCAAGCATCAATAGTGCCAAGGCTGAGAAGCCGCAGACCAGATCAATGTGTGGATCTAGTCCAGATGCCCCAGGGGCGGAATTTGAAAGCAGGTAGGAAAGAACACGTTCTGAAAAGGAGCAGGCACGTTCTGTAACAGCAACTGTGATTGGTTGGGCACAGACTGAAGGACATGTGGATTTTCTGGGCCAGTAAAGGGTATGGGGCAAGGTATCTAGAATATGAAAACAGTTATAAAAGAGGACCCGCCGTGCCCCCAGGGGCAGTTGCTAGGTTAGGAAGGCCAAAGACTGGGGAGCCCAGTTTAGGTGTGAGGTGCTTTGCATGGCCCTTGCTGTGGTTGGGAGAGGGACAGATTCAGAGCTGTGCTGGAATTCCAGGGAGCATTTCCCGCTGCTGATGGCTGTCATGTGTGAGTGGGTACAGGAAAAGCAGATGAGGGGGACATAAAGGGCATGAACCTATTGGACAAGAAGGGTCACGTGCAAGTCAAATGT
>PVKM010006583.1:0-43854 GCA_004027735.1 Carollia perspicillata | reverse complement strand
CTTGGACTGATAATTTAAGTAACCTTGAGGTGTGTGTTTGCATAGAAAATGTTAGGTTTTGTTCTTAACTAAAAATGACTTGGAAAGTTGATGAGATTCATGATTCTAAGACATCTTTATTTTGGTTGATAGTCTAAATATCAAAATTTGATGCCTTGGTTTTCCTACTTAGTGTATAAGAATAAAGAACACCCAGTCTTATCACTGATATTTGGATCAGGCAAGCATACCAGTACAGGGTGGGGCAAAAGTAAGTTTACAGTGTTGGTATAGAAAATAATACAATAACTAATAAATAATAATGTAAGAATAAACTGTTTCATGTACTCACAACTGGAAACCTACTTTTGCCCCACTCTGTATATTGTGGATGAGAAATCTTGAATATTTGTTATCTTATTGAGGATAGGGCCTGTAGACTATGCTAAAATTATGGTTTTAAATGTTTAAAAATATCTGTTGATCTCAAAAACTTGTCTATGGCACACTGATTCCTTAATTTTGCCTTTTCTTTTTTCCTCTGGTTGTCTTTGTTTTTTTCTACTTTTTTCCCCACATTATCTGGCATACATTCTGAATTTCTTGAAAACAGTCTCCCCAGAAAGCCATAAAAATGAATGGTGGGCTTCTTAAAATTTTATTCTGATCATCCTTTTTTTCCTTAGTCTTCATGATTTCTTTTGGGCCAGTGTTACTTTTTCATGGCTGTCAAAATTTGTTTGTTTTTGGCAAAATTTTATGGAAACCACAAGAGAATATAAGATGTTGTTTGAATCATTATGATAGCAGTTTGGGTTTTTGTATTTCCCATAATACCTAAAGTATAAGTGTATATAATAGGTATAGTAAATTAATACCTGTTCTTTGATTTGTTCATTGGTTTTAGATGATTACTACTTGTTATTTTCTTTAAAACTCTACGCCTGGCTAGCTCTTTGTTACCTATTCATCTATGTATTCCTTTAGGCCATGTTACTGAACCTCTGCCATGAGCCAATTTCTCTTCCAGGCACTGGCCACACAATAGTGAACAGATAAAAGTTTTGCCTTCAGCCCTGGCTGGTATGGCTCAGTGGATTGAGTGCTGGCCTGCAAGTCAAAGGGTTGCCTGTTTGATTCCCAATCAGGTCACATATTGGGTTTTTGGCCAGGTCTCCAGCAGGGGGCGTGCAAGAGGCAACCACACATTGATGTTTCTCTCTCTTTCTCCTTCCTCTCCCCTCTGTCTAAAAATAAGTAAAATCTTTAAAAGAAAAAAGTTTTGCTTTCACGGAGTTTACATTTTCAGATCCAGTGAGTGCTTAGAGAATAAAAATGAAGTTCAGTGTAATACTAAGACTGGAAATCATGCTTAGAAAGCAGTATATTACTTAATGCATTTAAAGTCAAATATGGAGTCTTTATGATATCCCTGGACTATAAAAGATTGCTTAGTTTGTGATGGGGTTTCTTTTATGTTTTTTTAAAGCTTTCTCCCTTTAAACCTTGATAACTTATGTTGTAGATAGGAAAACAATGTCTTAAAACAAAATTGATAAACATTTATTGCTCTTCTTTCCCGTGATTGAGCACTGTATTTGAGATTCTTAGACAACACTAAGAAAAGTGATTTAAATGGAATGGCAACCTTTGCCCTATGGACAGTTTCTGTTGTGGTTTTGTTGTCCTTGCTTCAACCTATTTAATATATTTGTCGTATTTTAAAAGTACCCTCAGTGTCATTAAGAGCTTATATAAATAAATTTCACATTATGTATTCTGTGAGTCACTTCTGATACAGCTGATCATCAAGTATTGAAAATTACAAATTTCTTTTTAAAAGAGATTTTATTTATTTATTTTTAGAGAGAGGGGAAGAGAAGGAAAGGAAACATCATCAATATGTGGTTGCCTCCCATGCGACCCCCACTGGGGACCTGGCCTGCAAACCAGGCATGTGCCCTGAGTGGGAATTGAACCAATAACTCTTTGGTTCACAGGCTGGCACTCAATCCACTGAGCCACACCATCAGGGCTCAAAATTACAAAATTTTTGAGGGCAAATACCTACAAGGAAAATCGGCATGTGATGTGAAACTGGGGTTTTATGGACTGTCCTCTCTCTCCCTCAGAGTCAGCAAGCCGCTTACAGATGATTCTGAGTGAGATTCAGCCACGAGATACTAATGATTACTTCAATCAAGCCAAAATATTGAAGGAACGTGATAGCTTTGATTTGGAGGACTTGAATGCCAGTATTCCAAATATTGATACTTCTGCAGAAGTCAAAGGTAGTATATATTAAATCAGTATTGTAATCGGCATTTCAGTGACAAAGAAAAAAATGTACAAAATGCCCTTTTTATATTAAATCAGAGGCTGCAGATATATACAGAAGATTTTTAAAAAATGAAGTCTTTTTTGAGCTTATAAATGATTTATTTGGGGAATGAATTTATAAAACTCTTTCCAGAAGGTGGTATGCCCTAGTGCAGTATATAAGATGCTACAAAAAAGCACTTGAGTGCTAAAGCCTGTCTTGACAGCCAGGCGAGGTAAGAGGAGCACGGGGAGCTTGGGTTTGGATGGCCATCTGCTCCTCACAGTGTACTTCACTGTCGTCTGTGGTGAGTGTCCTTGCAGTCAAGCAGCGTCTTCAAGGAAACCAGCCTGGTTACGTGGGACCAAGCCTCCAGAATTCAAGTTCTTACTGTTTATTTTCTCATTAGTTGTTTTTTACAATTTTCTATAATGCTACAAAAAGTTATCAAAAGCAGTATCTTAGTGATTTATTGCACCTTCTACATTCTCCACTAGATGGGGATATTGTCTTGTAAAAATTTGATTTTTTCCTTAATTGCACAAAGTAATGTAAATATGTTTATTATATTAGTTTCAAACAATACAGAGGTAAATATGATTTAGAAACAAATTAAAGTTATCTTTCATCTCCTCCCCAATCCCACTTCTTCCCTTTGAGTGTATATCCTTTTAGACCTGTTCTATGTATTTATGTGTATATACATTTATCCTTTTAGTTTATTGGACTTTTAAAAACACAAGTGGGATTACATTGTAAATATTGTTTTGTTTACTTACCTTTTAAATTTAATAACTTGGATTTTTTTAATGTTAGTTTAAATAATAAATTTCTAAAACTTGAAAAAGACAGTAAGGATAATTACAGCTTATTTGCCATGGAATTTAAATATATTTTGAAAGCAAATTTGTATTTTCTTTTGATTTAAATAGTCTTATTTTACTCTTTTACTGATATAAAAGCCACTCTCACCACATAAGTAATGAAGTATATTTGTTATAGTCATATTTTATGAATTACCGACTGGCAGAGAGAGTTTATTTAATTAATTTCCAAAGGTTAGATGTAAGTTTTGAAACAATATTGTATTTATTTTTTAAATAATTTATTTTAAAAAGACTTAGCATGATTCCCGGTCATAGGACATGCTTAACAAATGTTAGTTATTTTCTCCTGAGCAAATATAATTTATGACAAATCGATTTGTTTAAGCAGGTTATTCTTAGAGAAATGATAAATGACCTGGTTCTAAGAAACTTGGGACGTGAGCAATCAAATGTTGCAATAGGTTTTTTTTTCAAGGTAAAGAAGGGCAAACATGTGATGTCACCGCTCAGATGGTGCTCGTATGCTGTTGGAGAAGTATGAAGGAGGTTTCTCTGCTGCTCGGCGCCCTGTGCCAACTCCTGCCCCTGCAGCCTGTGCCAGAGCCTCCTGGTGTGTTGCTGACGGAGGAGCAGGTAGGGCCAATGTGCATTTCACCTGGTGTGATTTCTGGTCACAGCAGAGATGTGACCTTTTACTTATAACTCAAATGTTTAAAGAAGTTTTGAATATTTCTTGAAGAAAATCATACACATGTCAACTGAAGCAAGTTTATGGTAGTTTAAGAATTAGACCTTGCAATACATTTCAAAACTATGGCATTTACAGAAATAGTTTTTCTAAGTTATGTAAATAACTGTAGATTTTACCTCACTTTTAAAATATGACATATACAAATTTGTTAATACAAAATATTAACACATGCAAATTTAAGTTTAAATTTTAAATGAAATTGCCTGTTCAGTAAAACTCCACAAGCTTCTTAAATTTTGCAAAGGAAAAAACAGTACCGTGTCAGTTCATTATGAACCTCTGGTTTCCCACTACATTGACAATGAAGTTGTAGCCATTCTGGTCTGTTGGCTTTTATTTCGAGACCACAAAGTTTGTTCAGCATCTGGGACTGTTCAAGTGACTTGAGTGTGCTGTTTACAAGAAATTAGCTTACCATAAGCATTTCATTTGGAAATATTTCAGATTTATTAGATTTCTGTTTTTAATTGATTCCCTCTTCCTCTCCATATGGTTTCAACAAATCCATTTTCCAGCGAAGATATATAACACATACTTTCATTTTTAACCTTTTTCAAATAAAGATAATTTTGCCCTTAGGGTGTTACAACATTTAAGAACAAAACAAACATTGTAGTATGCTAATGCTGATTATTTCTGTAATAACCGTGTGACTATTTCCGTGGAAATAACGCTAATATTTTTATTCTCACACTCTCTTAGGCTCATGAGCTTATTACATCTGGCTAACAGCTGGGCTTGTAATGATGTTGCAAGGCCCTGAGATGGAAAATGGCAGAGGGAACAGTACGCTGCCAGCACCATTGTGTTCCTTATTCCCTTCCAAATTAAATAGGCGTTAGTGTCTCAGAGTTACTTGCAGTCATTGCTGGTGATTGGCCGTGGTGCCAATGCCGACATCATTGCCGAAGAATCCAGCTATGACTAATGGTTACTTCTCTGATGTTCACCGTCTTCCTAAACAGTACACATCCCAGAGTCCCTTGACTTCTTAACTTTTCAAGGGCAAGTTAAAACATCTAGCTTGGGGCTTGTTGGATAGTGTTTTCTTTTTTTTAAGTATGGGAAACATAGTTTGCTTTTACTGTAACTGAGAAAGACTGAAAGCTTCCTATGAAAATTATTTTGCTTTGACCCCTTTCGTGTAGCACCCAAACCTTATGAATTTAATGTACGTGAGATAACCATATTAACATTGGGAGTTAATATAAAATAAAAGAGGTATCTATAAAGGAACAGCAGCAATAATAACAAAGAGAGGCTCTTATAAACCAAAGAACTCTTCTAATGACTGTTTTCTTGAATAAAAAATAGCATCCTGTTTTTTGTAAAATATTAGCTTCTAGTTCTCAGGAGGTTTAGTCATTTTTCTATGTCGCTGTTCGTGCGGTGACCTCACATGTATAGGTTTGAGAAGAAATTAGCAACTGAATGATCAGAAGTGTACATGACAGTACGGTTCTGACACTGAAACTCTGCCTTCTGTGGAAAACTTGATTCCTGATCATGCTGACTTTAAACAAATGCCTTAGTTTAGGAGCATTTAGTGAATAAAAACCCAAAGTCATCAAGAAATTAGTGTTCTTCATATTGCTAGAGGAGTCCTTCTTTTAAACATAAAACTTTGCTCCATGAAATTCCTTTAAATTAAAAAAATTACTCCCATGTGCTTAAAACATTTAAGAGTTAGAAAACAGAAATGACAGAAAAGCATGTAATTTACATAGGAGTGTCTGGGCCATGCCCAAGGTCCACCTTCCTTCCGAGGGCATGGTTGCCCTAGCAACACTAGATCTTCTGTGCACCTGGTGCCAAAACTAAGAATTTAAAAGTCAGCACCTCAGGTGATGGCGACCATAACAAACTTGCAGAGCAGAGGCAATGAAGTGACTTGTAGGTAGAATGCTACCCTTTGTGGTAGAATGTAGAAAATTTGGATTTATTATTCCCAAGACAAGAAGACTGTGATCTGCTTTTCTCACAGTGGATGAAGGAGGCTGTTCCGTATATCCAAAAATACCTATGTTCAGCCTTACGCTTGTCTTACTCTCCACTCACCCTTCACTCTTGAAAACTGAGTGTGACTCTATTGTAATTAGATGTCTCGAATGTAGTTAAGAGAGGATTTCTTTTATAGCCCACTTCCTTTAAGCCTTAATTACCATGTACATGACTGCAGTTCATAATAGGCCAGCAGGTAGTGAGATTACAATTTGGGGATTTTTATTGCTGTACAAAAACTGGTGCTCATTTGTACTTCTCAGTATTCAGTGTTGTATTCACAGACTATTAGAGCTGGCAGGATCACAGAGATGATACTCTGCAGCTCCCTTGTACAAGGGGAAACCGAAGCCCTTGGATGTTACCTGGTTTGCTCAAGATCACAAAGCTGGTCTGTGGTAGCGCTGGGACAGGAACCCGATTCTTCTTCTTTGCAGCCTGTGTTCTGACACGGCACAGTGCTGTCTTTGTTCTGAACTGCTCATTTAATTTTTCTTTAAATTTAATTTTCCCTACTTCCCATACCCAACCAAATTTTTGCAAGCAACATGGCAGTAAGGCAACTTGCTACTGAACTTTTTAGCAAATGATTCATTTCCCTAAATCACCAGTGAAGCAGTGTATCCTCCGCAGCTTCACCAAGAGGAAAATGTGTTCATTCAGAGGCATGTCTGACTTTCCTCCTGCGAGGTAATCACAGGCTGAAAGGTTCTTTCATAACGTCCCAGTATGAGAGGCAGAGATCAAACCAGCTCTGAGGGATGTAAGTCGAGACCCTTAAAGAGTGAGCATGCAGGCAACCTCATCTCACAACTTCCTGACTGGTGTGTGTCTAGGTTTCAAGCTGAGTGTTTTGCTGACGTAGAGCTTTCGCCTGGTCCATTTTGTTGGTCCTCTTGCCATGGGACATCAGACACCCAGCGCCCACTGATTTTTTAAACGACTTCCTCTACTTGGAGTATCAATGTATGCTTATTTATATATTTCCCCTAATATTCCTAAGAAGAAGCTCTTGGGTAGATTCTCAGGCTGCTTTCCTCTTTGTAGTAATTATTGTCACAATCACATGAATAAAAATAATTACCAGCTAGCAGAAATTAGGTATTTTTTAAACTCCTACTTCAGACTCTGTTGTAATTTTCATGATCTTCATGGCTAAGTGGGTTTATATATTTCCTCCGATCTTTTGTGACTGTTTTCGATGTTCTGTAATGGACTACAAAATGGGAGATGTGTTTATGAGCATTCATAGGCCTTAAAGAAATTGCCTTTTGTATTTCCTTTGCTAAGGCTTATTTTTAAGAAATTAGAAACAAGTATTCGTTGAATTGTACCGAATGCAGGTTACCATTTTTAAGCTGTGAAATGAAGTTAAGCACATCATTTAGTCACCTGTTTATTGACTGTCTTACTACAAGGGTATTGTGGCAACATAAGGAAATATGATATGTGCCTCTCTGACCTCAACGGGCTTAGAAATATAGTAGGAGACACAAGATAGGTCAGCCTGACGGACAACAGTTAAAATGTCACACAGTTAAGAATTTGCTAGAAATCAAAGAATAAACAGTCTAGGAAGAAGATGTCTGAGTAATAGAAAACTGATATCTTTGTTATTATATAAGAGAACAATGTTTAGACTTTGACAAAACTCCAAATGTTAGTAAGAAATCATTATAGTAGAGAAAGCAGCATTTACATCATTAATCCTACTGTAGTGTAAACTTTTATAAGCCGTACCATTTAACCAAAGTGGGACTAGAAACTCCTGTTGACGTTCTTAAGATTGTAAGAAGTGGCTGTGCCTTAAAGTCAAACTTTAAATTAAGGTTTAAAATTAAGCTTTACTACTTGATAATGCAAAATAAAAGCAAAGTGGTCATTTATTATTTGTTCTTATGTGCCAGGTACTCTGCTAAATGCTTATGTGTATCATCTCTTTTTTTTTTTTTCCAGAATAATCCTGTGAAGTAGGTTCTAGTTCTACCCCTCTCACAGACGAGGGAACTGTTGCTTAATTAGCTTGTATTAGTAAGGAGACCGAGTAGGGTTCCTGGACTCTGCCCTCTCAGATCTTAACCACTATACAGTGTTTTTATAGAAATTCCCCACCTGTACTTAATTCCTCTTGGGCCTATCTAATTGTAATGAGTGGAATTACTCAATGAGTAGAATTGTAATGATGTTTCTACTGTATTTCTCACTATTGTATAGGTAAAGGGAAAATTAAAAATGTATTTATTTACATTGGCCCTCTGTGGGTTTCATGCCCTAGATGAGTGGTTAGCTCCCTGCAGGAGTCCATTGGGGAATTGTGTAGGGATCCCTAGAGACATGGCAAGTGGCAGTACTTCCCCGTGCATATTCGTGCCCTGTAAATCTATGGAAACATACTGATTTGCCTACAGAAGTAGGTTTGATGAAAAGTTAGAGTCAGGAGCTGCTAAATTTAGAAAGACAGTGACTAGAATTTAATTTCAAGAGTAGAAATCAGTTCCTTTTGTTGTATTTTTACCTTCATTACCTTTCAGAAATCTTGAGATCTATGTCGTTTATTAAGAAAATATTTTGTAAAGGAATCATCTGTGTCTTTACAAAAGAAAGTTTTTTTTTTTTTTTACAAAAGAACTGTATATAGGACTTTGGTGCCATCTACTAGAAAGACAATTTTGAGTTGGGAGTTTTCAGAGGACTTTTTCAATTTTAAAGTTAAATCTAAAGATTCTGTTTCTGATTCTGACTATTGTCATTAATTTCTAAGTTCTTTGCATCGGATCTGTTCCCTGAAGTCTGATTATCAGTGGAAGGGTGTGAGCATGGCCCCTTTTCCCTGTCCAGCTGCTCATAGGCCACACTGCCCTGCTGGCTTCCCCTGCACTTTGTAATGGGGTACAAGTCCCTACCTTTCCTCCCGTCCGCTGTTTTCTAGCATAAAACTGTGAGGCCTTTTAGCCAGATTTGCTAACCTCGTCCTGTATATTCTGGATTCATATGAAAAGACCCAGCAAAGTGCCTGGCAGGTAGCAGGTGCTTAAAAATTGTTTGTTCATTCATCCTAGCCACCCAGCTTCTTTCCATGTTCGTTATCCTCTTCCATTTTGGTCTACCCAGGTATATCCTGTTTGACATCTGCACATGAAGCTTCTTCTAATAGTTTATGTCAGTACAGAAGGATCTCGCATTTCTTGGAGCTGTTGAGCTTCTAACTGGTACCATCCAGCACATTGGTTTCCTCTGAACTGAAAGCACGCTGAAGACAGATAATCTTGTTTTGCTCTTTTCTGTCTACCCTGACACTAATCTGCGAAGCATTTGGCAGTGTGCTAAAGGAATACTTACTGTTTGATTAACAGAAATTTGATACTCTCTTCAAAGGGAAAAATTCATAATAAGCCCGAGTATTCCTAGGTGGGGTTTTCTTTTGGAAATTAGTACAAAATGCAGTGAGGAGAAACCGCCTGCCTCTCACTCGTGTCCTTAGAACCATTCTGTTTTCTGAGGCCAGGGCCGCTTGGAGTTGAGGTCCACCCTTGAAAAGCCCATCCACTGGTCAGACTTCTGAGTGCTTTGATTTTATTGTATGCTTCTTGGTTTAGGCCCCTTTGATGGGAGTTAGAATAGAGGAAGCAATGAAAATATAATCTTTAAGAAGTAGATTGTGAACTGTTCTTAAGTCCACAAAGAAGCACTTTACCAGTAACATTTGTGTTTTCCTGAAGAATGTTTTGATTATCTACAATATTTTAGAAAGAAATAAGGAAGTTGGAGAAACTCCTCTATGACTTCATGTTTTTATTTTCTGTGGCTTGAAACACCTTTTTAGAAATCTTTTATTTCTCTAATAGAAATAATGGTCATAACAAATTAGCTCACTGGTGTTTTCCTGGTGCCCATTTTTTAGGATTGTTGAGCTTTGGCTCTATCTTGGCAGTTAAGTTTATATTTAAGGCTTAACAATTCTGTTCAAAATATACTCTGAAATTACCATATTGAAGATAAAATGATAAGGCTTACCCTGACTTGCTTTTGACAACTAATAGCATGTGGCCTTTAAAACACATTTAAAATTAGGAGTATCATTAGATCTGTACCTGCAAACTTGAGCTGAGGAACATGACATGTCACTGTTGGGTTATTAAAGTGTTAGAATTTCAACAATTCTATTATATGCTGCTTTTCTGGTTCTTGGTTGGTCTTGTATCTGATTCTTATTTTTCTAAATGTCTCATTTTCTCTCTTAATCAGATATATTTTGAGTATGGACTGTGTCTTTATTTTTCTTCTATGTGGAAACCCAGACAGAACTCATTTTGAACTGAATTGCATTACAGGTTATGGGTGCATTCTGAGCTTTTATGTTTCTTAACTCATTTTAATACACAACCTATGAGCCAAGTATTGTTATTCCCGGTTTAAAGATTAGAAAACTGAGACACTTGCCGATGGTCACATATTTAACTGCTTTACACTGTGATATCATCTCTAACGTGTTCAGAACACCACTCTAGTCACTGCGCTTGAGTAGGAGGTGTTTCTAGGTAAGCATGTCTGAGCCATCTTGAGTGAGCTTGTCCTTTCCCCATAATGTCATCTGTGGGGAGACCTGCATCAAGAAATAGCCAATTATAGCTCTGGTCATGAGTTTTATTTAAAAATCTGGATTTTCTGGAGCCGATAACCACCAAATCCTTATGGTATAAAAATACAATCAGCCCAAACAATTTCACAGTTAACTGTGTACAAAAACTTACCAATAACTGATTGTTAGTCATGTATTCTTTAAAATAGCCATATTCATTATTTATCTAACCTTGCATGCAGACAGGTGACATATAGCCATTGGGTAGCGTTTTGGAAAATTCCATGGTTCTGACTCAAAGTGATGCCTGTCAATTTTCAGAAGGTCCTTTACGCTGAATCTTGCCATTCACATTTGTGTATTTCTAGCAGGTATTTACTGGGAGTTGTTTAATGAGTTGGAGTTTCATTTTGGGAAGACGAAAACGTTCTGTAGATGGATGGTGGTGACAGTTGCGTAACAGTGTGAATATACTGGATGCTACTGAACTGTACCCTTAAAGATGGTTAAAATGATAAATCTCCTTATGTGTATTTTAACCACATTAGGTGTGTGAGGATTGTCACCTTGCATGATTGGCTGTTGATGTTGAATGATATGTGCTAACAAAGAGCACAGTGAGGTTTGTGAAGCTGGCTTAGGGAGGCAGTTCTAATGTAGGAGTTCAAGACTGCCAACTCTGGAGCCACATTGCCTAGGTTTATGTACTGGTTCTATCACTTTGGTGCTGTGTGACCTTGACTAAGTTACTTGGCCTTTCTGGGCCTCATTTTCCCCATTGTAAAATAGAAGTAATAGTACTCATTTTGTGAATTATTGAGGATTAAATGATATAAAAATGCTTAAAATACTACCTGTCACGTAGTAAGGGTATGGATGGACAACTATCTAATCCTGAGTTCTAAATGATATTGCTGACATAAAACACCTGTAAATGTAAGCATAAATTGAACATTTATTGTTTTATTTTGCTTTAAAGGTAAAAGAAATAGGAGATCACTTTAAACAACACCTTTTACAGTCCAGGCACAGAGGAGCATTTGAACTGGCTTATACCGGCTTTGTGAAACTCACTGAAGTACTCAACAGGTAAAGCAAAACAAATACTCATTTTGTGTACATTTTACAAAGACTAAATGTACAGACTATGTGCTTGAAGTAGAATTTAGTTGTGGCTTTTGATGTTTAAAAGAATAAGACTTAGTTGGCTTTAAACTCTTGGAAGAAATTGTTTTCTTAGGTTTCATTGTGTAATTTACTGCAGATGATTGAGTGAAATGTCCAAACTAGTTGCTCTCTCATTGAAAGGTGATTTGAAGCAAACTCAAAGATTTTGCTAAAAATAGCTTTGAAGTTACCATTTCTTTTTCTTTGAATGAAATGACTATTTTGTCTCACTGAAAATTACTGGGCATGTGTAATAAAATAAGTCCTCCAGTTTTTTGGATTTGTGTATGTTACAGAGAAACACTTAAAGAATTTGTGAAGTTTTTTTTTGTAGTTTTATGTTACAGAAAATTTTAAAAGAGCAGTAAGTAGACCAAAAAGTATAAAAGATTTTCCCCTCCTTACTTGGAAGAATACTTAGGTAGATTTCATATAGTTAGCCAAATGTTTTTTGTTTTGTTTTATTTTGTTTTTACATTATAGGTGATGATAATTTCATTCATTCATATACTAGATTTCTTCCACAGAACTTCTGAGGAAACCTTAAATTACTTAATGACTAAGTGTTCATGGCAAGTGTTCTCTAAATAAAAGGTAGTATTTTCCAGGAAAACATTTCCATTGCCTGGAAACTTTTTGAAATGAAGAAGAGTCTGCCAGCCTTGTAGCCTCAGCAAACATTTTATTTTGGGCTGTTAGATACTCCTTGAATATTTTTTGACACATTTTTTTCACACTCCTGGTAAAAACATTTATAAAACATTTTGGCAATTATGGGCTGCACAGAACATCTTTAAATGATACACTAAAAAATGTTTCTGACATTAAACTACTAATTTAGAAGATATTTTATTACCTTTTCTACTTTTTCTTTCCAGTGTAGACATGACTTAATAGTATCTTTTCCCACAACACAACACAATTTGCTCTCAAAATAAATTATTAAATGTATGCTGAACTCCAGTATGTGCTTAGTACTGTGTTTGGTTTAAAGGATGGGAACTTCTTTACATGACAAAGGTTTCTGTTCTCAAAGAGCTTGTGGTTTAGTTTGGGAAGTAAGCAGGATGAAATTGAACATATATCACAGATGGTATGTCATGGGTACTGGCTGGGCAGAACAGACACTGGCTATAAGCATCCAACGTCACTGTATTTACGGATGTACGTTAGCTGAATACCAGCTTGGAAAATGAGACCAGCACATTTGAACAAGATAAACAACCCAATATAATTATCAATATTGAGGTGAAATGTACAAGTTCTATAGGAATGTCAGAGAGAGAAAGCAGCAGATAGGCTTGTAGGGCTTAATGGAAGAGGTAGAATTTGTGCTAATGGATGAGTAAGGTTTAACTAGGTAGGAGCAGAAAGGAGGACACTGTGTGAGCAAGTGTTCAGAGGCTAGAACCAGCATGGCATATTATTTCGTGACTGTTTATTGCCTGCCTTATTGTAATGGTGGTGACAAAGGAGTTTACTAAGCAATATCATGCAACTGGATAGATTGAGACCAAATTATGGGTACCTATAAAGTAGGTGTGCTATAATAGGGATGGAGACATTGAATGTTTTTTATCTGAAATAAATAATAGGAGGGGAGGCACTGCAGAATAGAGAAATATCAGTAGTATATGACAGAAGCTCTTAGTTCTATTTATATCCATTCCATTTATTGACAGTGAGCTTGTACGAAAATTAACCTTTTTAGCCTCTGACCTCTTCATCTCTGTAGTAAGAAAAAGGATGTTTGCTCTATTGACAGGTCTCTCTGACTTTTGTTGTATGGATCAGATAAAATAGATATTTATGAAGACCCTTTTGCATTGTAAAATGTTCTACAAATGTGAAACATTAGTACATTGATGTTGGTTGTGATGTTGGCATGTAAGGGTAGTTTTTTGGTTAGAAGTTTTAGGTTATATAGATTGTGTATACATTGTATACAGATTGTAATGAGGAGAACCTGGAATCATTTAAAGATCTGAGGTGACGACAGCTGCCTCCGTGATGGTGGCTCTGGGGGTGGAGGTAAAGAAGTGGCGTCTCAGTTAACGTTCAGCCCCACATAGTAACAACTCCGCACGTGACGTATTGAATGCGTAGAAGGAAAGCTATGGGCATGTTTTATACTTCATGATTTTATGTCTCAGGAATTAAGGAGTATTCAGCTGGGTGGTTCTCCTCAGGGATTTTACTGCGTTCAGTTGGTGGCATACAGTTGGCAAATGAGCTGGTCAGGAGGGTCCAAGACAGCTTTATTTACATTTATAGCGCCTTAGTGGGATGGCCAGAAGACTGGGCCTACTTGGGACTACATGTGACCTCTTAGCATGGCAGTCCTAGGGTAGTTGAAATTCTCATAGGGCAGCTTACATCCCCCAGAGACAGTATTCCAAGAGAGCCAGGCAGAAGTTGCACGGTCTGTTCTGACCCAGCCTCAGAAGTCTCATGGCATTGCCTCAGCCACATTCTTTAGGTAATAAGTGAGTATTAAGTCCAGCCCAGATTCAAGGGGAGAGAAATGGACTGTGCCATTGGATGGCGAAGTGGCAAGATCATACTGTAGAAGTGCATGTGGGATGGGAGACACGGTAGTGGCCATCTTTGAACAGTTCAGTCTGCTATGTGAACCACCTGAACGTGAATGATAGGAATCGCCAAGGAGTCCACAGTTGTTCCTTTGCTTTAATTCTTGGTGACCAGAAAGATGGGTTTGATATTAGCAAAGACAAGGAAACTGAAAGAGAGAATTAGTTTAATAAAAATGAAGAAATTTGCATTTGTTGAGTGTGAGATGATGGCATATCCTGGTGGAAATATTTAAGTCAGAACTTGGAGATAGGGGATTAGTTCAGGTGATATAACAGAAACAGAGATGTAGATTTATGAGTTGTCACCATAAACGTAGTTAATAGGATTGCTGTCTTTAGGGGAGAGTATAAAAGGAAAAGAGAACAGAGGACCAAGGACAGAGGCTTTTGGGTGGGTGTACTGTGCATTGAATGAATGGTACAGATGAAGGCATTTCAAGTACATGGAATGGGGAGACTAGGCAAGGCCCAGTGTGCGGTATCTCAGCCGTTCCTCCTGGTGTCAGGACTGGATTTTAACCAACTGTCATCAGTTCTCAACTGTTACTTCCAAACCAAGTGGTTCTTGGTCCCTTTGGAGACATTTCAGGTCTGCTGAACACAGTGTTTTGTGGAGAACATCTTTGCAGTATGTGTGACTTTCTTTTGTTTGGCTTTTATTTTTAAAGGAAAATGTGTTTCTTTTGAATCCATTTGAAAGCATTTTATAAGCTCTTAAGTTATGGAAAAGTTATTTAGGCATACAACATTTACAGTAAAACATTTGCAAAAAGAAATCTGGATTTTCGTGAAAGTCCACGGAAGTGCAGGCCAACTGCTGGCCACCTCTTGAACTACAGCTGCGTTAAGGAAGGAAACACTTGAAGAGATTTAATGGATAAATAACCAAGAGTTAAACATGAGCCACATTGTTTGAATTGGTTTTTAATAGGATTATTCAAAATGTCTTCAGATGTAAACCGACTTTACTACTAAACAATGTATTCAACAGTTCACTCTTGAACTAATTAAACTAGTCACTATTAAACAGTCCTTTAAGAATAAATAGGAATGGGAAACACTACTTTTTTTTTCTGGAAACTTTCTTGAAAGCAACACTCACACACACAATATATATACTGAGTTAATTTTCTAGGATCTGATTTTCTCCTATGTTGCTTTTTATTTAGAATTTGATAAAATATTCACTCTCTTTAAAAAACATAATTACTTGCCTATGCCGGTGCATAATTGCCTGCTTAAGCATTTGATTGGAGCAGATAAGTATGTTGAAGTCATAACTCTAAATTCAGGTTTCTGATGAAATTCATATTTGCTTACTTATTCTCTCTATGACCATAGCATTTTAAGTTGTTTTTTTTTCTAATGAAAATGAACAGAATCTTAAACTAGGGTGATAATCCAGGGAATCCAATGTTCATTTGTCTAACTGACGTAAATTAAAAGCTTAGCTGGGGAATAAATTGCTGACTACAATTCTAAATCTAGAAGAGAGGTTTGCAAACACTTGCTGTTGTTTTATTCTTCATGTGTTTGAATTGCTCTGCTAATTGAAATGTAGTTTAACCCACAAATATTTATTGCAAAAATTACAATTATTTTCAATTATTGGCTTGAAAAAATGAGCTGACATTTAGCACTTTTTGTCATAAAATAAAATGCTAGTGCTGACTCATGGATGTTAACAATTATGGTGGACAAAAGTAATTTAAATATATATTTAAACTTTTCTCAGTTAATTATATCTACTACAATTCAAATTCATTTCTTTCTAACAATTGAAATATGATAATGAAAAAATAACTTCCCCTGCCTTACTGGAGACTGAAAGACCAAGTCTCCAAAGAATACGCAGTTGAACACAAAATAGCTATAGAAGGTAATGAATGATATTTGGGGGAAAGTCATTCAGTTCTAAATGAGAGAGAGAGAAAGGACGGAGAAAGGAGGGAGAAAAGAAAAGAAAGAAGAAAGAATATACCATCTTGTCTAAACCTTTATTTTCATCTTGTTTGGTAAGTATGTTTAAATAAGCTACTTTTTATTTCTGAGCGTCCTATGAATTTTATTTGTAATATTAATAATTAAATAAAGAGTAACTAAATGGTGACTCACTCTGGGAAACCATATTAATTCTTTATATGGAGAAAATTCTTTAAATTTTCCATTTCTATAGTGGATAAAAAGGATTTGGGGGAAACTGGATGTCTTAATGTTTATATTCTAAAGTTTTATGTCTGGCTTGTGACCCTGCATTCGTATCTTTAAGCCCACTCCATAATTGAGTCAGATGTTATATTCTTTCTGGAACTTTGAATACTCACACTTTTAAAGTTCTCATAGGAATACTGAGTCATTTAGACACAATAACAAAGGAATCTTGTTTTCAGTAAATAACCTCTATCTCAGCTTTGTTAGTAAGTCCCAAAGTTGTTGATATTTTTTTCTTGATCTCAGGGTGTGGTCATATTAAATATTCAGTGAACCAGAATGTACAATATTAGAAGTACATTCTTCAAATCTCTTCTTTTAATCCACCATACTTTGCTCTTCCCATGGCCTTCTGTGATGGGTAATTCAGTGTAGTTGTTTGGTCATTGTTATTATTGCCTCTATGCCTGTAGCTGAGTCTTCAAAATACCAGTTTAACCTTTTAGCCTGCAGTAAACCTCAACAAAATTTGTTGTAAGGGAGGTTAAGATGGCTACTGTTGATATGTAGCTTTCTCACTATATCTTGAATGGGCAAATCATTTTTCAGGCTTAAAATTTCTCCATGCTTCAGGGTTCTCTTTAAAATGTGCATACATGCACACAACCTTTCTGCTCCTCTGTCACTGTTTATTTTAATTAAAATATTAAACTTGAACTTTGAAATAATAAACAATACTTGACTAAAGAATGAATGGAGTGGAGAATTTAGCTTATGAAATAATTGGAAATTGGAAAAATCTCTTAAGTTTGGAAAAATAATCATACTGAATGAGTTTAGGAAATGAAGGTAACATTTCTCAATTAACAATAGTAATATAACTAATCAGAACTCAAAAAAAATAGGTCTGTGTTACCATACTTAGGTGGATGGATGAAGCCATTGGAAAACCACTTTGTAGTCAGGAAACCTGATTATTGGCATAAAATAGTCTAATGACCAATTAGTTGGGTATATAGAATATGTAATTTGATTTCAGTCTGTGGGTTTTATGCTTATCTTAGAACACTTATCCACTATAAGTGAGGTAGCCTTGCAGATAGAAATTGGACTAATCTGTTTATGGAACAATAATTTGTTCTACCAATCTGCTCCAAACAGCACAAAGGCCTAAACACCAGCCAGGCCTGGCCTGTTCATTGCTGTGATTTTTGGTGGGGACTCAGGCCATAGCACTGAGCACAGGACAAAGAAAAGCTCAACAAAACCCCCGCCTCTTTTTTGTTAGCACTGCCCCTCCACCTTTTTTTTTTTTTTAGTTTCTACTATTTGTAGACTGTGATGAACAGGAAAAGCAGAGTGAACTGATTCCTCCCCTACCCAACCCAGAACCACATCTCCTTTGGAATGTGGAAGAAAGTTGAGATATACATTACAACTGAGTTTCCATCTACCAACTTTTTTGACACTGGGAGAGCCATTTATTCCCTCTGGGCTGCTGTGTCTTCTGATTAAATAAAGGGTTCATCCTCTTAGAGCTACTGAAGCTCAGCATTCTGCTCATTATACAAGGCTGCACTCTAGTTTTTGATTGGGAATGTCTGGGGATTTGGCGTATGAAAGTCTGAGGGAAGTTGGCTACATTTTTTAGTAAGCTTCCCTTAGAATTGGGAAACTGATCTCTTAAGAGTAGTCTTTTACAGATTAATAACATCTAGTGAGAGTTGTTCAGGAAGAACCTTGAATCCCTTGTAAGAAAGTTAGTTTTTATGACATACTCAGAGATTAAAGACATTGTGCATTTTGTGTTAATTTGACAAGGGAGTGAAATAAACAAAAGAGCCTTCAAACAAAAAGGATGTCTGCCCTTCTAGTGGTGAGGCCCTGGCTAACAGGAGCATGATTGGACCTCCCCAGGGCTGTGGTTGTGACTGCATGGAGTTGGCACGAAGAACCAAGCACTGCCTTAGTCGGGAACCTTTCCCTTTTCCTCGCTGACCCCTGGATTGTGTGATGAGGAACCAAAACAAACAACTAGAGGTTTTCCGCATTGTTCCTGGGAACCTTATGTGTTTCCATTTCTGCCTCTGAATTCCTTCATTATCATAAACACCAGCAACTGGAGTTTGGAAATCACTTCCTTATAAAGTAATCTTTCCTTGCCGCTGTGTAAACAGAAGGTTCATTGACTAGTCAGAACTCTAGTTAGGCTATTGTGTTTTCACAGGCGCAGTGACTTCACCATTGCAAAGCCTTAAAGTTCCAGCTCTCCTTTTCTGCACCTGGTTTTGCAATTATTTGCCTAACCGAAGGCGCAACGAATGTGCAGCAATTGGCCCCTATGCTAGTTGGTCCTTATTTAATAACTCAACAAAATATTTCTTCAACACACAGTGTGCCAGGTACAGCGCAAGAAACACCCTGTTTGGCCATTGAGAGAGTGGTGTGGTAGGCCAGAGTTGCTGTGAACCTAAAGATAATTATGAAGGTCTGTATTTGAAATTTTAACTCTGTAGATCTAAGAAAGTCATGTGAAGGAGAACCTAAACAAAGGCTAAGGCTTGTGTGGGGCCACAGTGAGGTGTTTTGGGGACATTTTCATCAGGAGCTTTGAGTACTTACAGAATTTAGGTCATTGCTGTCTCTATATGTACCCAGGTAACAATATCTCAATGAATTTCAAGGCATTTTACTAACAGTTTTTATTTTCAGTATTAAGCACTGAGAAGTCAAGTGATTTGTCCACAGCCACGTAACTAGTTGGTGACAGACTCAGCACTGGCATCCAAAATTTTTTTTGGTACTTCACATTGCTTCAGGGATTGGCAGTTCAACAAAAGTTTATTATCACCTCTTTTATAGAAGATTTTGTGATAGGTAGGTATTATAAAAGATAAAATATTGGTAAAACATGGCTCTTAGAGGAACTTTCAGTCTAGGGTTTTAATTTGGGGGATTAAAAAATAAATTAGATAATTTGCAAGGTAGAATGAAAGACCAAGAAAAAGTTCTAATTACTGAACTGTCTGTCCCAGGTCATGGGAAGAATAATTAATGCGGTTAACAAAAACAAGCAAGGGAAGAGTAGAAGGACCTCGTGGGAAGCAGGATAATACTTCAGACATGTTGAGGAGGCTGCCCAGAGAGATAGCAGGCAGTCGGAGATACAGGTCAGGAGGCCGGGAGAGGGGTTAGTGCTAGACGTAGCATAACCTGGGATTCCCCCGGTTTTTTAACACTGGAAGTCCAGTATTCTGGGAAACCCCTCTGTTCCAGGCAGACAGGAACAGTTGGTTTGAGGTGTTTATTTGAGAGGAAATACTTGAAGCCATGAGCCTGGAGGAGGTCTCCTAAAGATCCTTAAGAAAGAAGGGAACGCTTATAACCTTGGATTAAATGTTGTATTTGTGAACAGTTAGAAACATCGGTCATTGCAAACAGTTTCTGCCCCATGTTGACAACTGTACACACCTCAGTGATGTAACACTTTATGGACCCTGAGCCTGTCCTGGGTTTTGAACCCTGTACTTGGGTTCATTCTTGAATCTTGGGGCAGCATTTAGGCTGCTTAGATAGGCTACTTGGGGAATTGTAGTGGAAAACATCTTCTTATGAGTGCAGTTACCATGGTGTGTAGAGACTCTGAATGTGTGTGGACCTGTTTAAGGAAGCTACAGAGCTGAGGCACCTGCGGGCTCTAGCGGCAGCACTTGTCGTCATTGGAAAGCACTTTGGTTTATCCTTTGCTTTCTAGTCACTGTACCTTCTTTCTTTGTCAACCTGTTTTTTTTTTTTGTTGTTGTTTGTTTGTTTTGAATGGCACACTTAATGGAGTTGGTAAGTTATGTGGGTTGTCCATTTATTCAACAGATATTATTAGTTGAGCTCCCTATTGGGCTCCAGGCCCTGTTCTAGGTATGGAGAGTAGAGAGGTGGGTAGGACATAGTGGGTTCCTGATACCGTGGACTCTGTATGTTAAAGGACATCTAGAAAATAACAAGGGACTGTCAGACATCAATGTGTATTTTGAGCGATAAAGTTTAGTGGTTAGGAAAAGTCTGACTTTCCTCTTACACTAAAGTAAGCCAAGGCTTGAATGACAAGAAGCTTCAGCCTTCTGAGGGAAGAGCTTTCCAAGCAACGGGTTCTGCTATTGCCAAACCCTTGGTGTATTTAAAGAACACAGTGGTATAAGATGAAGTTGAATGAAGTGTCCACATATGTAGGTGGGCCAGGATGAGGAATTTGGATTTTTTACTCCCTAGAATTTTTTTTTTCTGAGAGTCTCCAACCAAATGGATGTAGAAATAAAAGATATCTTGGGAATCGTACAAACATTAATATATATGGACCCTAGCAAGTAGGTTTAAGGTTATCAACAAATAAAGTACATATGTGTGTGTGACAGACTTGCATAGAAGAGGGGAGAAGAGCTGTGTAGGACAATTGAGAAACTATAGGAATGTATAAAATAAACAGAGGTAAAGTTTCTGTTCTCAGACGGTGTACTCTCTCTCTCCATGCTGTTTTCGTCCCCATCCTTTTTTCCTACCTGCCCTTGGAACCTTACACCAGTCTTGCATGGAGTATTTAAACCACGTAGCTTGTGAAGCAAACACCTCTTTTTACATTGTGGATAACTTTTCTCTTTTAAACGTAAAGGCTATGCTGCTCCAAGTAGAAGGGTGTAGATTGCCCGCCTATTCCAGCTGAAAGTCAATAGTCTGACTTTTCTTTTCTAATGTTATAGCAGTTAAAGCTTTGTTTTGAAAAACTTTGGACTTGGGTGAGTAAGGAAAATGGAACTCCTTATAACAACACTAATATGGTAGCAGTTTGGAGGTGATTCTAAAATCAGATTACCTTTTGTCTACTTTCCCTGAAATCCTCACTCCTTTTAATTTTTTAAAAAATGTAATTAGGTGCATGTGTTTCAGTTTCCTGTTTTCATGTGTATGAAGGAATAAAACTCTTGCGTGTTTGCCTTGTGTATCAGACCAGTACTGTCCTGCCTTGGTTGCCTGTGTGTCATTTACTCTGATGTGTGATATACAGGGGTTTTAGGACTGTACGTGTGTGATTCTGAATAGCCAGGCTAAGAGTTTGGTATTCGTGAAATTATTGTTTATAGCTGTTTTCGTTGAGATGACGATGGTAATGACCGATGGTCTTGAGTCTGCGTAAACACAAATCACTTACTTTATATCAAGATTAGGGACACATTCTGGTTTTGTCTCAAAGTAGACTCATTATTTTTTGTTTGTTACTTAGAATTATTTTAACAATTAGCAAGTGAAAAACAAGGAAAGAGAAATAAGGGATCATGATAAGGTAAAAGTTTATAAACAGTCATTCAGTATGTAAATAGATTTGTTTTTACTGATATTTATTTTTCTTGACCAAATAACTTATTTATTTGAATGGATTTTCATTGGGAGTTGCTCCTAAACTTGATAAAATGAAAGTGTGTTTATGGGAAAAGGAAAAGGTTTTCTTCTTGTGCTAAAAGCCCTTAGTGATAACAGCTTGGTAATTAATTATTTGGGAAATGAAGTAGAGGTTACACATAACCAGTTTCCTGGCAAGTGGGTCTTGATAATTTTCTGAGAATTTTGCTTCATATTTTGGCTTTAAATGTACTTCATGTTTATAATATATTAGTTGCTTTTTGTTTTCAGGTGAAATAATTTCTTTAGGCCAGTGGTGAGTCATTTGGTTAATGTAAAGAAAAAGTGTATTAACAGTAATAAATGTCCCCAGTTGTCCAGGGGAGTTGGAATACCTTCAAAGTGAATGAGACACAGTTCACTTCAAGTCAGTTACAAGTAGGCTTTCTGCTGAGTGGCTTTTCTTTAGGATATTTTAATTCTCCATCTAGCTTTCCATCCAGGGCACCCAGTTCATACAAAAACCACTTTAACCTCCATCCTGATGGTAGATATCAGGGATTGAAATCAATCTGAAATACAACTTGAATAAAATATGATTAGGAAGGTTTTTCTTAAAAACACTATATTTAGTAATTCATTCAAAAGCCACAAAAACATGCTTTCTGAATTGTGTATAATTGGGAATATTTTTTCTACTGCTCCCTTCCTAGGGCACAGCATAGTGCCGAGCAACTACTAGGTACTTAATAGACCTTTTTTTCCAAATGAGTGGATTAAATCCACTGATGGAAATAATAGAAGTTGATCATATCTGTAATCATGAGCCAGATCAAGCCAATGTGTCACTGAGCATTTGGGGCAGGCACCTTAGAGTAATGCCTTTTTGTTAAGCAAGGACCTTATTGTCAATCCATGTTTTAATTCTCCCTCTGTCGCGTATGAGCTGTATAACCTTGGGCAAGTTATTTAAGTTCTCTCTCTCTCCCTTTTTTAACTCAATTTTAAAAAATTTGCGTGAAAAATTTGAACATATTCATAAGTATAATGAGCGCTATAATCAACAGTTGTGTATCTAGAGGAAGAGCATTCTGGGCAGAGAGAAGTTCAGGTGCAAATGTCAGGAGGCAGGGACTGAGGGCATTTAAGGAACAGCAAGGAGAGCATTTGTGACTGGAGCAGAGTAAGTAAGGCAAAGCGTTGTGGAAGATGAGATCAGCGAGGCAATGAGGACTGCATAGGGTGAGACTTAGGACTTTGACTTTCACTCTGAGTAAAATGGGAAGCCATCAGAGAGGGTTTGTGAACAGAGGCCTCGTGATCTGGCCTTTTGGAAAGACTACTTTGGCATTTGTGTTGAGAAGAGTAAAAGCAGAGAGACTAGTTAGGAGGTTTCAATAGCACTGTAGTGCAAGAGAGATGATGATGACTTAGAGAGTGATGCAGATAATAAAAAGTGATCTGAACCTGGATATAATTTGAAGGTATAACCAACAAGATATATTGACAGATTTGGTATTTGAGAGAAGGATGACTCCAAGAATTTTTACCTAAGAGGTATTATTCATAGAGTAGGATTGTGAAGACTGTGGGCAGAGTAGGTTTTTGAAGAAAGACCAGGAGTTCAGGTTGGGAAATTTTAGGTTTAAGATGTCTAGTAGACACCACATTGAGACTGCTGTGGGTTTACTTAACTTTCCTGAAGTGTGTCCTTTAGAATTTCTTTTTATGTGGGTCTTTGGGAAGCAGATTTATATACACACATACATACATATATATATATATATATATATATATATATATATATTTTGTACTTTTGTCTTTCTGTGTACTATTTTAGGTTCATTCCCCATAAAATTGTCTTCTAAGTTATTAATTCTCTAGAATTCATCTTATTTGTTATTTTTTGGAAAGTACATATTCATTTCTAGTATTTCCAATACCTCTATTTTAATATGTGCCTGTTCTTGAGTGCTGTATGTTTTTCATAATTTCTTGCTCTTTTTAAATAGAAGTTATTCTTTCATTTGTCTCTTGAGTATTCTGAAGTTACTTTAAGGTCTTTGTCAGACTGTTACATAAAATTAAGTTTTGCCTTGGCCGGTGTGACTTAGTGGATTGAGCTCCAGCCTGCAAAACTAAGGGTTGCCGGTTTAGTTCCCAGTCAGGGCACATGCCTGGGTTGCAGGCTGAGTATCCGGTTGGGGGCATTCAAGGCAACCAGTGG
Source organism: Carollia perspicillata (assembly GCA_004027735.1). Classification (NCBI taxonomy): domain Eukaryota; kingdom Metazoa; phylum Chordata; class Mammalia; order Chiroptera; family Phyllostomidae; genus Carollia; species Carollia perspicillata. Next base: position 19,870 of record PVKM010006583.1, on the reverse strand, counting down.
CACATTGATGTTTCTCTCCTTCCTTCCCCTGTCTCTAAAAATAAATAAATAAAAATATTAAAACAAATAAGTTTTGTATGGAATGAGTTTGTGTTCTAACTGTTGATTTTTTAGGTTGTAAATAAAACTTACTTATATGTTTTGAATTTTGCTTTGCTGGCTATGATTAGAAGCCATTTTGTCTTTATTTGTGGCTCATTCCTCTCCATCAAGGAACTACATCAGATAATGATGTTTTGGGTCTCCCATCTACAGCGATACTAGGGATATCATGGATCTGTCTGGTCCCCAAGTTAGTAGTCAGCCTAGTCCAGAGTCTCCCTGCGTCTTTGGCTTTTCCTCCCGCTGAAGGCCCAGGCAGCTCTGGCAGTGGCCCTTTTCAACCTCCTTTCATGGGAGAGGAGGCTGCTGAAACTCGTCAGTTCCTAGGGGTAAGGTGAGTTCCCCTGTAAGAACTGACTTCCTGGCTGTCACTGCCCTTTCTAGAGCTGTAACCCTGCAGATCTCTGGTATCAGCACACCTGCTGCTTTGTATTTCTGTTCTGTTTTACCCAGATAATGATCTCTTTTCCCTTTTTTTAAGCTCAGTTGGTTTGGGGGTTCCACTTGTATATTTTGATTATCATTAATATGTGTTGGGGGGTTGGTTTTATCAAAATACAAACCAACTTTTCTGTCTTTTCCAGAAGTTCAGTTGAAACTCTTTAAAACTTGCTTTTCTCATAATAATAGATAATAATTTTAGAAAACAACTATTAAGCCCTGGCTGTTGTTTCTAAGTGGATTAAACACCTGCTTGAGAACTGAAAGGTCACTGGTTTGATTCCTGGTCAGGGCATATGCCTGGGTTTCAGGCCAGATCCCCACTGGGGGATGTGAGGGAGGCAGTTGATTGATGCTTTTCTCACACATCAATGTTTCTATCCCTCTCTTTCTTCCTCTCTTTCCCTCTCTAAAAAAAATAAAATCTTTAAAAAAACAACTATTAAGAACTTATCAAAACACTTTACAAGAATAAACTCATTTAATCCTCCCATCAATTTTCATTTTATGGGAGAGGAAAGTGAGACATGGAGAGAGAGGTTTTGTAACTTGTCCTGGATCGCACAGCTATTTGGTGGCAGAGCAAGTATTCCAAGCTAAGTAACTTGGCTCCGTAGTCCACCCTCCCACACTGTGATATATTGTTTCATCTGTCAGTTAGGGGAAATAATATCTTCTCACTGATTTGTTTGTGAGGTAAAATTAGTTGTGAAAAGCCTAGTGTTGTATCTATATATAATAGGCATTTAATAAATGTTTAGTTTTCTTTCCTTAGGGGCAGGCAAATATATTTTCAGTATGCTAATTAAAACAAAACTGGTAAGTGGATTTTATCTAAAATATAGCATGTTTCATTTTAGTAAAAGGGTAGGAATTCTATTATTGAACCAATTCTCGTATATGGCTGGGGGTGGGGCAGAATGGGTCTGGGGGAGAGACAGAGCTAGGAAGCAACGGAATCAGAAATAAGGTCCGCTGCCAAGTCCAAATTGGAAACCAGACCATTTATGTATTCTGTAGAGAAGCTGACACAATCCAGGGGAATTACAGAGCAGGACAGGAAGGCCTGGACTAGATGGTAGGAGTTGGTGCCTTGAGCATTTCCCAGAGTTCCTGAGAGGTTCCTGGATCCTTGGCAGTGGGCACTTTGCCAGACTTGACCTTGCTGAACATTCTTCTGACCTTTGTTTTCAAACTCCCCAGTTTAACAAGGTGCATTCCATCTTGGTATGCAACACTCCAAGGAATAAACAAGCCTGGTTTACTGTTTATAGTTAAAATAACCCAGAATCTAAATTAGGCAATTGCCTTGAGGGCATTTATTTGAGGTATTTTCTCGGTCATCTCATCTCCTACTTCCTTAACCCCACATATGAGGCCCTCCCACCATTCTGCCGACAAATCCTTCAAGGTCCAGCACAGATTCCGCCCCTCCCATGGCACTGTGCTGACCGGCCCCCTTGTACGCTTTGTGCCTAGTAGTTGCTCTAAGAACATTAGAAGCTTCAAAAAAGGAAATGTCCTTGTGAAATGTAATATTTGGAGAAAGTTTCAGCAATTTGTGTGATAGGGATAAGGGTGGAAATCATATGCACATGTTGAATTGGGAATATAAAGAGAAGGGGGTGGGGAGAAATGGGGACCAGCAACATAAACAATCTTACTAGAACAGAAGATCTGTGTAGAAATTTGGAAAAACTTTTACGGTTAGGTTCAAGTGGGAGGGTTGGGACCAGGTCATAGGCAACCTTTCAAGCTGGAAAATTTGATCAAGATGAAAAATGAGTTAGATCAAGATCTGCTAGCAGTCAAGAGCCACTGTAAGTTCAGGGGAGGAATGGCGACTCATGGTGAGGTGGCTTACTCTGATCCCAGACCTGCCTTTGCAGATTGTTTGCGTTCGCCAGCGCGCTGACAGTGTCGGGAAGCACTGCTGAGCTAGTGTCTGCTGTACTGCTATTTTAGTGCACCTGATAGGAGAGTAAGGAAATGGGAAACTAACCCCTATCTCCTGCACTTGCTCTTCCCCCTTACGTAGTGAATTCCTCTAGGAGACTTGACCTGAGTCTGCAGCCTTATCTATAAGCCAGTCCTACATTGCCAGTGGTCCTGTGGTGGGAAAGAAAATACACATAAAGAAAATCCATCTATAATCTTAGATCAGGTAGTTTTTAGTTACTTTACCTCGGTGTCTCCTCTTTTTTTTGAGTGAGCAGATTATTAAAAAATGACTTTTGCTTAATTCACTTTTTCTCTTTTCCTTGCTCAGCCATTGTGGAGTAAATTAACCCTAATATATTTAAAAGTCAGTGAAGAATGAGCAAAAGAAGGCAGTAATCCATAACTGTCTCTTTAGCACTGTACTGCTCTGAGGAATCTGGATTTCAGTTTTTGATTGGGCAACTGTGTGAGGATTATACCAAGCTGGCAATGTCAGTAACGAACTAGAGACATTATTCCGTGAAACACAAGTATTTATTTTAAATTTTAAAAGATGTAAATCCAATTATGGGAAGTAACTTCAATCCCTATAAATAAAGTGCAGGAGGATTATTTTTATTGTGAGATTTTTCAAACAAATTTTATATATTTAAATTTATACAAATATACAAACATATATAAAACAAAAATTTCTAATACATTTACAAGTATGCAGAATAATATAATGAACCACCTTTACCTATCACCCAGGTTCAGTAGTTATCAAAATTTTGTCACAGTCGCTCCATCTATCCTCTTCATCGTGGTTTGCTGAATAAAGGGCCTTCTTGGTTTGTTGTTTTCATTCCTACGTATTTCAGTGTGCAGCTGTGAAAAAACCGAGACACTTCTTCCACATCTGCAATGTCATTGACTCATAAATAATTTCTTGGTGTCATATAATATATAGTACATATATAAATTTTCTTTATTATTTGAAAATATCATTTTACATATGTTTTGTTTAAGTTGAAATCTAAACAAGGTTCACACTTTGCATTTGGTTGTTATGCCTCTGAAGTTCTTTTAATTTTGTGATTCAGATTGTTGATGGCCGGTTTGGGTGGCTGAGGGGCAGTTTAGTGGGAAGAAGCAGGGTGAGGTGATGGATTTTAAGCCATGATAAACGAAACCTTTAAAATTAGAGAGTCTGCTGGGACTAGGGAGATTGATTGTAACGTTTATGGCTGAAATAATATTTTTAGGCCCATGTCAAGCTTTTTTAAATGCCTCCTTTAGAGTAGCGTTTAGATATATGTATTTTGTGCTATGCAAGACCCAAACTAAATTTGAGTTGCTATTTGGAATGTTTAGTCAGAAGCTGAACTTGTCTATCTTACACTAATGTAGAATAAAGGGAGAAAATATCCCACATTGTTTTTAAGAGATCCAATTCTCACTACACAATGTCTTCCTCAATTTACAAAACAGAGTGCCTTAGTTCTCTCTTATCTGCAGTCTCATTTTCTGGGTTTTGGTTATCAGTGGTCAGCTTCTGTTTGAAAATATTAAATGGCAATTCCAGAAATAAACAACTCATGTTTTAAATTGTGCACCATTCTGAGCAGCATGAGGGAATCACGTGCCTCCCCATCCCATCCCGCCCAGGACGCAGATAGCCCTTCCGTCCAGCACATCCACGCTGTGTTTACCGTACCGTAAGGAATTTTGAGAGAGACCACATTCACATAACTGTTATTACAGTGTATTGTTAATAATTGTTCTGTTTTATTATTAGTTATTGTTGTTAACCTCTGATAGTGCCTAATGTGTAAATTAAACTTTATCATAGGTGTGTATGTATAGGAAAAACACAGTGAACATGGGACTCAGTGGTATCGTGGTTTCAGGTGTGCACCCAGGGCCTTAGGATATGTCCCCTTGGATGAAGGGGGACTGCTGTATTTTTCCTTTGCACTTTATCTTTTTATTTTTGTATATTAATTTTAGTTACATCCAATTATGACCCTTCTAAAATAATTGTGTGTACCACTGAGATATTGCAGGATAATATCATACAGTGTGGCAGGGCCTAAGTTTAAAAGTTTTTTAAAAAATTAAATGTTCTTAAGCACCCTAGAATAACACTTAATATAACAAACAGCAGGAGTTTACTTTGAGGTAATATCCAAGTAACCTCAAAGTGTTTATGCCTCTTCCTAGATAGCATGCTTTACTAAATCTCTGTAGGATCTGGCTGAAATACTTACTTGTGATAGTCCACATTTTGGGAGAGATGAAAAGGATCACTCAAATGTACTTTAAGATGTGTTTTCTTTGAATATGTATAACCTCTGTAAGTGTAGGACTTAAAGTACCGTAAGGTGTACAGTTGTGCTCTCTTTGCTGCCCCTCTGGAGTTTGGCCGTGGTGTGGAACCTCCATGAGAGCTTGGTTAACCGTCTCTGCAGAACATTTTGAGTGTGAGTACGAGCCTAGGTATTAAAGCTTATTTTGCAGGCAAGATACAGTCTTTACATGTGTTTGTAGGAATAGAATCTTTAATAGCTTCAAGTCCTAAGATGTATAATAAAGAGGAAAGTAGGTGAAAAGTAGAAAGTGAGACATTTTTTGGTTTTCCTCCCTGCAAATGTAAGGATATGTATTCTGTTCTAACAGTGATAATATGTACAAATAGTTTGTACTTTTAACTTTTGGTACTGATTTTCCAAATGTTTGCTTTATCTATGTCTTTTAGATGCCCTAATGTGAGTCTGCAAAAGCTGCCAGAACAGTGGTTATGGAATGTTTTAGAGGAAATTAAATGCAGTGATCCTTCATCTAAACTCTGTGCTACGAGGCGCAGTGCTGGAATTCCTTTCTACATACAGGTACTTATCCACAGGACCACAGAGCCATTTGTCTTGATAATAGCGTATTCTAACCCCCTAGATGTATAAGGGAGCATTGCGTAAGAGACACTTCTGTCTTTTCAGTACGATAGCATTTGTAGCTTGGTTTTAACGTGTGGACAGTATGTTCCTGTGACAGATCTGTTCTCGGAACAAACCCTCTCAGAGGTCAACCTTGTAATAAACAGATAGTGGTATAGATTTCTGACTGTTTATTAAGTAGACAGACATCTCTATGGCACATTCATGCTCACTTCCAAGAAGTGCACATGTTGCCTTTTTTTTTATTAGAAAGAAAATAGTCTTCCTCCCATTTCAGGACCCCTAAGACTCTATAGGCAACCAGGGTTAACAGTTTCTTTTGAATCCTTCCACAAAATGTCCATGTATAAAATAATGCTAATAGCTAGCAGCTAACATTTATAAGTACTGATTTCACATATATTATCTCATTTAATCCTTCCTTGAGCCCCGTAAAACAGGTCCTGCTATCGTCTGTATATTATAAATGAAGAAACTGGAACTTAGACAAGTTAAGTGACTTGCCAAAGGCCACAGAGACAGTAAGAGTGGAACTAAAACTTGAGCCCAGGCAGTCTGACTTCCAAACCCCTCTCTGATCGGTGTGTGCATGTGAGTGTGTGTGTTTTCTGTTTTAATGCAGATGAAAGCATACTACACATATTGCTTTGCCCCTTGCTTTTTTTCATTTAACATTGTATTGGGTTGACCAAAAAGTTTGTGTGATTTTTTTTTCTGTAAAATAAATCACTTTTTACTTTTACCAATAACTTTATTGATTTGGATATTTCGAGTATGTTGGCTATCTCCTGTGTGGTATAATGTTGATTGTTTTCAATTAATGTCTCTATTTGATCACTGTAAACTTCCACTGGTCTACCTGAATGGTGACCATCATCCAGCAAGAAATCTCCAGCATGAAACTTCACAAACCACTTTTGACACGTTTGCTCAGTTACAGTACCTTCTCCATACACTGCACAAATCTTTTTTTTTGTTGTTCCAGTTGCACTTTTACCTTTTTTGAAATAATAAAGCATAATATGCTGAAAATGTTGCTATTTTCTTCCATCTTCAATATTAAAATGGCTACACAAAAATTTGCCAATTTTGATTTTTCGTATATTTATTTTTTTTGAAATTTTTATTTATTTTTAGAAAGGGAGAGAGAAATCGATGCGTGAGAGAAACATTGATTGGTTGCCTCTCGCACACGCCCCAACTGGGGACTGGCCCGCAACCCAGCATGTGCCCTGACTGGGAATCAAACTGGCCACCCTTTGGTTCTCAGGCTGGCACTCAGTCCGCTGAGCCACACCCGCCAGGGCAGTTTTTTTTGTTTTTTGTTTTTGATGCATGCTGATATGACAGCTGTCATAATACAATCTAACGGAATTGTTTCCAATGAAATTAGAGAAACTAAGCTCTACTAGAGCCATCTTATGGGGAAAAAATAACTTTTTGGCCAACCCAATACATTAAAGATTGCTTCATATCAGCACACCTAGACATTGCTATTGCATAGGAAAATATTTTATTTTCACAATGTTGAAATTAAGGGACTATCACCTTTGTGAACCCAGAGAATAAAAACCAAAGTCCTTACAATACTAAATCATACTCTGACCTGAAAAGGTCTTTGTTTAATACTCAGTAAGGTAGAATTCAGGAATAGGGGTGGTATAATAAAGCAGTGAAAATAAATGAAATGAAGTTTCTGTTTTTTAGTGCCCCTACATTTTCCCTTTGTCCTTCTCATTCTTCCCTCAAATTCTCAAAGTCATGATTTTTTTTATGAAAATGGGCAACAGAGGTTGTTGACTTGATTCAGAGACCATTAGTTCTGCTGGATAGATTTTGGTGACTTTCAGAAACCAATCCCTCTCTGATCTGACCCATTCCAGGTCATCGTGGTTTGTTTTCCTATCTGTAATTCATTCTGACCCAGTGTATTTTTTTCTCATTCATGTGCCTGAGGATGAATGTTAATGCAGCAGCAGGGTCTCATTGCATGTTTGTGCTGTGTACTCCCTCCACCTCTGGTCCCCACATAGTACTAAATATCGGTCACAGTGGTCAGGACACTCACTTTATTAGCCTTTCCTTGGGTAAGTGCCATACTACATACACACAGCTCTTAGGGGTCCGTGGTTCCCAGAAGACATTTCAGTAGTTGCATATAGCTTTCTTATTTATTTTAGTTAAATAAAAAATAAATTATTAGAAGGATCTGCTCCAAGAGGCCCCATTTCCCTTAGCACAACTTACCAATAAAATTATATTCCTGTTCTGGTGGAAACCTCTGCTGAGTGTTAGCTGTGGGGAAAACAGTGCTTCCTTGGTTCAGGAGCTTTCCTTTCGTGTAGACAAATACAGTTTTTTTAATGGTCATGAAAAAATAGTAGATATGTTCTCTGGGCATAAGTATACTGTGAGAAATTTCTCTCTTAAACCTATTTTGCGTGTATATTTTTCCTTTCAAGTGTTTTATGGATTATAAATGCTTCGAAAGAAACTGAGTCACTTGAAACTTTTCACTCATGGGAGCCAGTAGCTGCATACTCAAAGAAATACCACTGTTCCTCACAGCCCTACAGAACCACTAATCTGTTTTCTGTCTCCTCAGAATTGCCTGTTCTGGGCATTTCTTGTAAAAGGAATCATATGTGACCTTTTGTGTCTGTCTTCTTTCACTTAGCGTAATGTTTTCTTCAAAAAGTTTTTTTAGTTATTGATTTTTTTAGAGAGAGGGGAGAAAAGAGAGAGAGAAACATTGATTTGTTGTTCCAGTTAGCTGTATGTTCTTTGGTAGATTCTTGTATGTGCCCAGACCAAGGGTCGAACCCACAACCTTGGCATATTGGGTGATTCTCTAACCAACTTAGTTATCCAGCCAGGGCCTCACTTAGTGTGTTTTCAAGGTTCATCCAAGTTGTAGCATGTGTTAGTACTTCATTCCTTTTTGTTGCCTCAAATGGTTTGATGTCCTATTTATATGTTCATTGAACATGGGCAAAATGTTAGGCACAAAGTAAATAAGCAGCTCTTGAAAATTCAAATATCGGACCCCTTCAAGTTTGTAGTATTGTCTTTTGTCCCATGGTATTTCCAGCGCTACAATTTGATAGTCCTCCAGATAGAAACTCTTCGAAGAGTTAAATAATTGATTGATCTGCAGGGAGTCTCCAGATTCTTAAATTTAATACTGAGGTTTTTTTTTTTTTTTAAGTAAAGAGTATTTTCTTGTTGGGTAAATTTGTTACTAAAACTGACTTGCTTACTAGAAGCAACCTAGGTGCCCATCAGTAAATGAATGGATCAAGAAACTTTGGTATATATACACAATGGAATTCTATGCAGCAGAAAGAAAGAAGGAGCTCCTACCCTTTGCGACAGCATGGATGGAACTGGAAAGCATTATGCTAAGTGAAATAAGCCAGATGGTGAAAGACAAATACCATATGATCTCATCTTTAACAGGAACCTAAACAACAAAACAAACAAGCAAGCAAAATATAACCAAAGACATTGAAATAGAAAACAGGCTGACAGTAACCAGAGGGGAGAGGGGAGGGAATTTCAGGGGAAAAGGGGGAGGGATCACAGGAACAAGTATTAAGGACACATGGACAAAAACTAAAGGGGCTGGAAATAGGAGGGAGGTGGGGAGCACTGTGGGGCGGCAGGTGGACTGGGATGGCAGTAAAAGACAGAAAACTGTACTTGAACAAAAGTTAAAATAACAATTAAAAACAAAAACTGACTTGCTTAGTTTATCTGAGACCTGCTACCTAATTATGATCATAGAAGAGTTGCCAACAAGAGCCATTCTCAACCTCTTAGAATTACATAATTAACAAGCAAATGAGAAGTGACCTTAAAGATTCCATGATACCACCTTTACCTAATTTTACAGGTGAAGACCTTGGGGAATGAAGAGATTAAACTACTTGCTCAAGGGCACATGGTGTAATGGACTTGCATGATACCACACGTTTCTATGAAAGAGATTCTGCATTTTGAGGTTGATTCTGGGAAGGAGCAAGATAGGAGCTGTGTTAATTTTTGCTTTGTTTTTCCATAGGCACTGTTGGCATCTGAACCTAAGAAAGGCAGAATGGATTTGTTGAAAATAACAATGAAAGAGTTAATCTCTTTGGCTGTGCCTACTGATGACTCACTGAGTACAGTCCCCCAGGTAATAACAGACATTACACAAACACTGCTAGGAAGGCAGTGGTTTTAAGTCTTTGCTGTACTTAAAAAGCAGAAAACAAAAAACTACCCACTAAAGATATAGAACTCTTGAAGATAGGACAGACATTTGAAACTCATTCAGGTTTTGCTTTTTTTCATTGGCGGGGGGGTGGGGTGGTGGTGGTGGCGGTGGTGGTTTTGTTTCATTTTGGTCTTTCCTGTCCACAAAAGAAACTGTTGCTTTAATTGATATATATTTACCAAAATGAACTGCGTACTTTAAAAAAAATTTTTTTTAATATTTTTTTTATTTATTTTTAGAGAGAGGGGAAGGGAAGGAGAAAGTGTGAGAGAAACATCAATGCGTGGTTGACTCTCATGTGTCCCCTACTGGGGACCTGGCCTGCAACCCAGGCATGTGCCCTGACCGGGAATTGAACCAGTGACCCTTTGCTTCACAGGCGCATGCTCAATCCACTGAGCTACACCAGCCAGGGCGAACCACGTACTTGAAACTCTATTGAAAACATCCAACTTAGTATATATTTTGTAATATTATTTCATTTCAAAATTTAAAAATGAATGTGCTATCACTTTAAAATTACATGTGGGCTTCTTCAAGTTGATCTACACTTTGTAACTGAGCAGCTGAATCTTTCCCTAAAATGTAGTGTCTGACTTTTGGCTTATTCAGATTTTAGTTTTAGCTAATACTTAGACCCTTTCAGTCACTGCTAAAGTTGGGTTAAGCATGTGTGTGTCGAGTGTGTGAAGTTGGATTAAATGCCCCTCACAGCCCTGCTCCACTCCACCCCACTGTAGTGAATGCCTGTTGATGAATACTCCTTCTCTAGGCTTGCTGGGCAAAGGCTTCCTGGTAGGACATTCCTCCTCGTCTGTAGGAGGCCTGTGCTATGTCAGGGGACAGCTTGAAAGCTGAAATGTACAATTAGTACACATGGTTTCATTAATCACCTTTCAGAAATGATCATTTTAAGATGTTTTCCAATAAAATGTGAAAAAAATATAACTATTTCTATTTTCCTAAGCTATCACTTTTAAAAAGTACTATTTTTTGTATAAGAACTTCTAAATATAATAAAGTTTAGTTTTAAAGAGTACTGAATAATTATTGCCCTACTCTGCTTCAAGATCATTAATGGCATTTTCATGATCATATTTATTACATTAATAAAATATTTAAATTTGTCTCTGACCAGTCTCTAGGTGTTAGTTGATGATTTGCCTTCCTTCTCCCCTACCATAGTTTATTTGTGTATTATTTTTATTATGTATCTGTGACGTATTTCAGCATATAAAAAATCCAGTGAGGCCTGACTGGAGTGGCTCAGTTGATTGGGTATCACACTGCAAAGGAGAAGGTTCCTGGTTGTAGTCTCTGTCAGGGCACGTGCCTGGGTTGCAGGTTTAGTCCCGGGTTGGGACGCGAGCGAGAGGTGGCCAATCGAGGTCTCTCTCACCCATCAAGGTTTCTCTCCCTCTCTTTTACCCTCCCTTCCCATGTCTCTAAAATATAAATAAATAAAATCTTTAGGAAAAAAATAAAATCCATTGAATAATGAATATCCATGAAACCAATTCCAAGTTTAACAAGTAAAACATTGCAGATACAATTGTATTACATTGTGGATTCTTCCCCATCCCATTCTTTCTTCTTCCTCAGCTATAATCACTAATTAAAATCCTTCTTATGCATTTTTTCATTTTTTATGACTTTTTTACATGAATGGTATCATCTACATACTTTTTTATAGTTTGTTTTTTAAATAGACATTACTTTTTAAGATTAGTAAGAGCCAAATTGTTTTTTAATTTTTAAATTTTTATTGTATTTCTTCCATTACAATTTAACCCCCTTACACTCCCCTCCTTCCTGCAGTCAGCATACTGTTGTCATGTCTACGGGTCCTGTTTCCGAGTTTATTTTAATTTCTGAACAGTGCTTCCTCTTACACAGTCTTGCCTTTCTGCTCAGTGTGACATGGTGACCTGCTGTAAAACAACTAATAACTTGTCTGTAAATTCTGTTGAATTTTCTTCATACATAATTATCTCCTCAGTAAATAATACTAAATTTGTTTTACCTTTCTAATTCTTAGTCTTTAAAACATTTTTGTTATCTGATTATTCTGACTGGAAATCGTAGTACAGTTTTGTATTGAAATAGTAGTCATCTTTATGTTGTTCCTGATATTTGCTGGATTTCAATCTGTCTTGTATCTCATTAAATAAGTTGAATTTTATTGAATGCTTTCAAGCATCTTCTGAGATAAATCTTTTCTTCTAGCATTGAAAATATCATGAGTTATAGCGACTCTAATATAATACAATTTTGGCATACAGAGAATGAGCCTCTGATTTTGATTTGATGAATTTTTTTACATGTTGCTAGATTCACTTAAAATATTTTCTAAAAAATATTTTTGCATATTTTCACTGTATCCATAAGTGAGAGAGGAATGTGGTTTTCTTTTTTTGATGTTATACCTCTCCTTATTTTTACGTAAAATTTTTTTGAAATACACATGCAAAGACGTACAAATCATATGTGTACCTCAGTGAAGCTTTCTAAGGTGAACACACTGGGGTGGCCAGCAGGAAGCAGAACCTTGAGCCTCCAGCAGCCCCTCCTACTCCTTTCCCGTCACCACCTGTTCCCAGAAGGGAGCCGCTGGCTTAACTGTAACACTTGAATGTTTATTTGACCTGTTTTTTGGAATTTTATGTCAATGGAACTGTACATTATGTACTTTTTTGATAAGGTATCTTTTGACCAACATTGTGTTTATAATATCCACCCATGTTGTAATTTTTTTCATATTCATTACTGTTTAATGTACAGTTTATCCATTCTTCTATTAAAAAACACTCAGGCAGTTTTTTAAAAAAATTTGGAATAGTACTTTTAAGAACATTCTTATACTTGCCTAATGGTGAATGGTGCATGTACATTTCCTTTGAGTAGATGTCTAGGAGTGGTTATTGGGTGTGTATATGTTCCGCTTTCACAGTTACTACCATTTTCCCGAAGTTGTCCTACTTCATCCATAAAGTAACATGAGTATATCATTTTTTCATTGTTGTGGTTATTTTGTTGGTTTTTTTTCCCCTTTTTGGTCTGTGGGTAGTATATTTAACTGTTGATTTTCTTTATATGATGGAAATATCTATCTAGCTTTTCAATTTCTCTTTGAATTTGTCTTGATAAATTCTTTTTTCTAGGAAATTATTCACTTTGCTTTAATTTTTCCAATTGATTAAGGCAGTATTATTCATAGTATTACTTTTGCTTTATTCTCTGATCTATCAATAATCATGTCCTCTTTGGTATTTATGATATTATTTTACTCTTTCCTTGGTTAGTCTTGTCAGAGGTTTGTTTGTATTAGAAAGAATCAGCTTTTGGTTTTGTTAATGCTCTTAGTTGAACCACTGCTATTTTCAAACTTTCTGCTCTCCTTGATTTTCTTCCTCTATTTTGAGTTTAATATTCTATTTCTTTTGTCTTAATCATACACTTAGCACATTCATTTTTAGTCTTTTTTTAGAACAAGCATTTATTAAAAGTTTTAAATTTTACTTAACATGTATCCCACAAGTGTTGATTGTGTAGCATCTTCATTTTTGTCCAGTTCTAAGTATTAAAATTTATCTTTTTTGACCTGTGTTTTAAAGTGTCAGTTTTGAAAGTATTTTAAGAAAATTGATTTTCAACCCTTTCCACTATGATTAGAGCATCAGCTGTAAGATATTAATTATTTGGTATAATTTGAGACTTTATTTGTGGCTAGGTTTGAGGTCATTTAAAAAAAAATGAACGTTTCACCCTGATGGGTATAGTTGGTTGGGTGTTCTCCCACAAAGCAAAAGGTTGCCAGTTCAATTCCTGGTCAGGGCACATGCCTGGCTTGCAGGCCTGGTCCCTGGTTGGGGCGTGTGCTAGAGGCAACCAGTTGATGTTTCAAATATTGATGTTTCTCTCCCTCTCCCTCCCTCCCTTCCCCTCTCTCTAAAAATTAATTAATTAATTAAAAGTGACTTTCATGAAAAGAGTGCATTGTCTCTGTCAGGTACAGGATTCTACATATCTGTTGGATCAAGCTTATTTTTTTTACGTTGCTCAAATTTACTAACTTTTTAAAAATTGATTTATCAACTATTAGGTATGTTTTATTAAAATCTGTATTTTGCCATGTATAATGCACACTTTTTGCCTAAATTTTTGAGGGAAAAATGAAGGTGCACATTATACCTGGTTAGTACTAATTCTGTATGTATATAAATATTTTTAATTATTTTATTTATGCTTATGTGTTAAAAGTGTAGCTCTAGAAAGCAGTGACAATGTCCATATGCCAAATAATACCCTGGAATATGATAATCAGTTTTGCTTCTAAATACAAATAAATAAAAAGTTGAATTAAATAATTAAAATGGAAAATGCTTTGTCCTGAAAGTTCAGGCCAAAAACGAGGGTGTGCATCATACACAAGAGCACGTTATACATGGCAAAATACAGTGTTTCATTTGCCTGTTTCTTCTTGTAATTTGATAATGGTTTTTGTTTTGTTATGAGGCTATGCTTTAGGTGTGTACATATTTAGAATTGCAGCCATCTTTAACCCACAACTAATTTTGAACTTTTTATTCTAGGTTCATGCTTTAAATATCCTTAGAGCCTTATTTAGAGACACGCGTCTGGGAGAAAATATTCTTCCTTACGTTGCTGATGGAGCTAAGGCAGCAATTCTGGGTTTTACATCACCAGTCTGGGCAGTAAGTGCTTTGCCATTTACTTTCTTTGATTTAATTTTGCTTTTGAATAGTTTTTAATAAACTAGCCTTTCACCGAATGATAAAAAAAATATGTACAGCATGTTAGTGAGGAGTTTTTTTAAAGGATAAATCCTTGGATCAAGCAACATTTCACTCTTGGTATTTTATGACTGTGTTCCAGCTCTTTGTTGGCTTATTAACTGTAACTGTTTTCTTACTTTGGTGATTTCTTTAAAGTTTATAACTTTAACCTCACAGTCTACCCCTCAAGTGATACTGTATCACTTTACCTAAAGTGGAAAAACCTAGCAAAAGGTACTTCCATTTTTCTCCTCCCAATCTTACTGATGTTAAACATTTTGCTTTTATGTATGTTGTAGACCCATACTCTATTGTTATTATTTTTATTTAAACTGTCAGTTATCACTTTTTTAAAATTTACCATTTTAACTATTTTTAAGTGTGCAATTCAATGGCATGAAGTGTTCACACTCACAGTGTTATGCAGTCATCACCACTGTCTATTTTGAGAACTTTTTCATCATCCCAAACCAAAGCTTTGTACTCGTTGAACAGTAACTTCCCATCTCTCCCTTCCCCTAATACCTGGTAACCAGTGTTTTTATTCTGTCTCTATGAATTTATCTGTTCCAGGTAGCTCATATAGATGAAATCATACAATATTTGTCCTTTTGTGTTTGGATTATTTCACTTAGCATATGTTTTTACACTTCAGCCATATTGTAACATGTATCATAATTTCATTTCCTTTTAAGGCTACCTGATATTCCACTCTGTGTGTGTGTGTGTGTGTATATAAAACATTTTGTTTATTCATTCATCAGTTGGTGGACATTTAGATTGTTTCTTTTTGGCTATTGTGAATAATGCTTCAGGGAACTTTGGTTTACAAATATCTGTTGGAGTCCCTGCTTTCAATTCTTTTATGTGTATCATATGGTTATTCTATACTTAACTTTTTAAGGAATGTTTAACTGTATTGCACATTGGCGACACCATTTTATACTCCCATCAGCAATACACAGAAGTTCCTTTTTTTTTTTTTTTTACATTCTTGCCAACACTTGTTATCTTCTGTTTTTTTGGTAATAATCATCCTAATGGGTGTGAAGTGGTAACTTATTCTGGTTTTGATTTGCATTTCCCTGATGATTAGTAATGTTGAACTGAAAGCCAAATGTCTCTTAGTATTTAATACGTCTTTCTTTTGGATGTTGTGGGCTCCGGGTATCAATGTGTTGAATGATTGCTATAAATATACCCCATTGAAAGGTGAAGAAACAAGCAAAGCATTAAAATGGGTGAGGTTAAATACTGAGTCACCTTTTTTTTTTGCAATATGATTATTTTCCAGAAACTTTTTGATTCAGAACTCTGAAGATAGTGGGCAATACCCAGTAGATCTATTGGATTTAAGAAATTATACGTATACATGTTTTTTCATGATTCTTGGGAGAAACACCGTGGTACTATTTTTATCCTATATCATTATGCCTTCTAAAATAAAAGAGACAAACCTATGGTTTGTACATGTTTGACATGTGGCTTTAAAAAAAGACTGGCAAGGGTAGAGAAGAAAAGAAGCTAGACCTTAATACATCATTTGCAGAACAAAGAATTTTCTAGAAATGCAAACTTTCCAATTAGCTACACAAATTGTTTTATAACTATATGGTAAGTCTCTAATTGAAAGTCAGTATACTGCAGTGTAGCTAAAGGCACAGACACTCCATGTAAAGCGGAATCCTCAAGGCTGCCACCTCTTGCCTGGAAAGTCGTGCATCTTCCTGTAAGACAGTCGTCTGAAATTCTGTCTAGGAGCATTGCCTAACTGCGACCGAGGACACAGTGTCTACCTTATGCATTTACAGGAAGTAGAGCAATACCTGTGTACTGTCAGCTGAGTCACAGAAGCAGGAATGTGGCTTGGCCATCAGGAACCGTAGAGATCATGATTGCCAGAAACATTGTTTTTTTTTTAAGCCATTTGTTTCAGATGAACAAAGAAATGTTCTCTGTGAAAGGGTTTTTTTCAGTGAATGAAACCTGGTAACTTTTCCAACTTTTTAGCAAAACTAAAAATATCAAAAGAATGTTTCATTTATTTAAAAGGTCTTTTTTGAGACTTTTTAAAAAGTAACACATGTGCACTTCACATGGAACGTTTTCTAGGACAGACCACATGTTAGGGCACAAAACAAATCTCAGTACATTTAAGAAGACTGAAATGACATCAAGCATCTTCTCTGACCACAATGCTATGAAAGTAGAAATCAACCACAAGGAGAACACTGAAAAACACACAAAGACATGGAAGCTAAGTAGCATGCTATTAAATAATACATGGGTCAACAGTGAGATCAAGGAAGAAATCACAAGATACCTCGAAACAAATGAAAATGAAGACAACAACCCAAAATCTGTGGGACACTGGGAAACAATCCTAAGAGGGAAATTCATAGCATTACAGGCCTATCTCAGTAAATAAGAAGAAACTCAATCTACCTTCACACTTAAAAAACTTGAAATAGAACAACAAACAAAGCCCAAAGTAAGTAGAAGGAAGGGAATAATAAAGATCAGAGTAGAAATAAATGAAATAGAGTCTAAAAAATTATATAAAAGATCAGTGAATCCAAGATCTGGTTCTTTGAAAAGATAAACAATATTGGCAACCCTTTAACCAGACTCATTAAGAAAAAAAGGGAAAGGACCAAAATAAATAAAATCAGAAATAAGAGAGGAGAAATAACAACTGACACTAAAGAAATACAAAGGATCGTAAGAAAATATTATGAACAACTACAAATTCCTAGAAATGTATAAATTTCCTAGAAACATGCAATCTTCTAAACCTAGATGAAATGTATAAATTCCTAGAAACATGCAATCTTCTAAAACTAAATCAGGAAGAATCAGAGATTGTGAGTCGACAGGTTACATCTAGAGAAATTGTAACAGTAATTTAAAAAAAACTCCCAACAAACAAAAGCCCTAGGCCAGAAGGCTTTATAGGACTTTATAGGTGAATTGTACCAAACATTTCAAGAACTAATACCTCTCCTTCTCAAACTGTTTCATAAAATTCAAGAGGAAAGAAGGCTCCCAAACTCATTTTATGAGGCCAGCATTATCCTAATTCCAAAACCAGATAAAGACACTACAAAGAAAGAAACTTATAGGCCAATATCCCTGATGAACGCAGACATTAAAATCCTCAACAAAATATTAGTAAACCAAATACAACAAATGCATCAAAAAGATCATACACCTAATAAAGTGTGATTTGTTCCCGGAATGCAAGGTTGGTAAAACATTTGCAAATCAATAAATGTGACTCACCACATAAATGAAATAAAAGATAAAAACCACGTGATCAGTAATAGATGTAGGAAAAGCATTTGATAAAATCCAGCACGCATTTATGATAAAAACTCAGCAAAGTGAGACTAGACGGAACATACCTAACCATGATAAAGGCCATATATGACAAACCCACTGCCAGCATCATCCTCAATAGGCAAAACCTACAAGTGTTTAAGATGAGGAACAAGACAGGGATGTCCACTTAGACCTCTCTCATTCAACATAGTACTGGAAGTCCTAGCCACAGCAGTCAGATGAGAAGAAGAAATAAAAGGCACCCAAATTGGAAAGGAAGAAGTAAAACTGCCATTATTTGCGAATGATGTGATATTGTACATAGAGAATCCCAAAGATTCCACCAAGAAACTACTAGAACTGGTGAATGAATTCAGCAATATAGCAGTACACGAAATTAGTATCCAGAAATCAGTTGCATTTTTATATGCCAATAACAAATTAACAAAGGGAAATCAAGAAAACAATCCTGTTCACAATTACTACAAAAAGAATAACATAGCTAGGAATAAACCTAACTGATGTCGTAAAAGGCCTGTACTCAGAAAATTGTAAGACACTGAAGAAAGAAATAGAAGATACAAATAAGTAGAAGCACATACTGTGTCCATGGATAGGAAGAATTAACATCATTAAAATGTCTATACTGCCCAAAGCAATCTATAGATTCAGTGCAATTCCTGTCAAGATTCCAGTGACCTGTTTCACAGAACTAGAACAAATATTTCAGAAATGAACATGGAACCACAAAAGGCCCCACATACCAACAGTGATCCTGAGAAGGAAGAGCAAAGCTGGAGAAACTGTGCTAACTAATGTCATCAAACTATACTAGAAGGCCATAATAATCAAAACAGCCTCATACTGGTATAAAAACAGACACATAGATCAATGGACAGAATATAAGCCCAGAAATAAACCCACTCCTTTATAGTTAATTAATATTCAACTGAGGAAGCAAGCACATACAGTGGGCTAAAGATAGTTTATTCAATAAATGGTTTTGGAAAATTTGGACAGATACATGCAGGAAAATGAAACTAGACAACTTTTCTCACATCATACACAAGAATAAATTCAAAATGGGCCAAAGACTTAAATGTTAGACCTGAAACCATGAAAATCATAGAAGAAAACATAGGCAGCAAAGTCTCAGACATTGCTTATAGAAATATTTTATCAGATATATCTCCCCAGGCAAGGGAAACAAAAGAAAAAATAAACAACTAGGACTACATCAAACTAAAAAGCTTTTGCACAGCAAAGGAAATCATCAACAAAATAAAAAGACAGCCCACAGAATGAGAGAACATATTTGCTGATACATCTAGTAAGGGGTTAATACCCAAAATTTATATAGTACTTAAAAAACTCAACACCAAAAAAACAAACAACCCAATTAAAAAATAGGCAAAGGTCATGAATAGACACTTCCCCAAAGAGGACATACACATGGCCAATAGACATATTAAAAGGTGCTCAGCATCACTATATCATCAGAGAAATGCAAATTAAAACCACAACGAGATACCATCTCACATGTGTCAGAATGGCTGTCATCAATAAATCAACAAACAAGTGCTGGCGAAGGTGTGGAGAAAGGGGAACACTTTTGCACTGTTGGTGGGAATGTAGATTGGTACAGCCACTGTGGAAAGCAGTATGGAAATACCTCACAAAATTAAAAATGGTTCTGCCTTTCTACCCAGTGATCCCATTTCTGTGAATATATCCAAAGGAACCCAAAATACTAATTTGAAACAGCATAACCACCCCTGTGTTCATTTGCATTGTTACTTACAATCACCAAGATATGGAAGCAACCCAAGCGTCCATCAGTAGATGAGTGGATAAAACAACTATGGGACATTTACACAATGGAATACTACTTGGTCGTAAAAAAGAAAACGTTACCCTTTGTGACAGTATGGGTGGACCTGGAGAATATTATGCTAAGTGAAATAAGCCAGTCAGAGAAAGACAAATACTGTGTGATTTCACTCATATGTGGAATCTAATGAACAAACTGAATTAACAAGGAAAATGGAGAGAGACTCATAGATAGAAAGCAGGATGAC
>PVKM010006582.1:0-43855 GCA_004027735.1 Carollia perspicillata | reverse complement strand
AGGAGCAGAGCCACA
This sequence comes from Carollia perspicillata, assembly GCA_004027735.1. NCBI lineage: Eukaryota > Metazoa > Chordata > Mammalia > Chiroptera > Phyllostomidae > Carollia > Carollia perspicillata. The sequence continues at coordinate 43,840 of PVKM010006582.1, read as the reverse complement.
GAAATGGAAGGTTAGCAACAGGGGAGTGGGAGGAGAGGGTGGGGAGAAGGCACAGGGAATAAGTAGCATAGACGGTGGGGAGAAAATAGACAGGGAGAGGGCAAGAGTAGTGTGGGAAATGTAGAAGCTAAAGAACTTATGATACATGGACAAGAACTAAAGAGGGGGAATGTGGGTGGGAGGGAGTTGGCAGGGTGGAGGGGAATGAAGGGGGCAATGGGAGAACTGTAATGGCATAATCAATAAAAAAGTTAAATAAAAAAAATGTAAAATACATATTTGTTCAAATACTTAGTATAAAAGAAAGCATGTAACATCTCTCCCTCATAATTTTTTATATTGCTGACATGTTGAAATGATCATCCGAGGTGGGACAAAAGTAGGTTTATAGCTGTGAGTACAGAAAACACAGTTTATTCTTGTATTATTATTTTTTTAACTATTGTAATATTTTTCACACAAACAACTGTAACCTACTTTTGCCTCACACTATGTTTAAGATATCGTGGGTGTAAAATATATTATTAAATTAATGTTATTTTTTATGTTTTTAATTTGGCTTCTAGAAAATTTAAAATTATATCTGTGGCCATTGTTTACTTCTATTGGACAACAGGTCTCAAGGTCATGGTTAAAGACACTCATAGCTGTACATTTTGATCTTGACTTGGGATTGAATGGAGGCTGAAGGCATTTAGGCAAAACAATGAGAACTCAAGTATAGAGATGGGGAAAGACGCGTTTTAGAGAAATGGCAGCTGGGGATCTAGTAGAAAATAAAGCAGGAAAGCACCTGAGAATCACACTGTGAAATACTGATTATCATGAAGTGGCACGGATGCCACACTTCAGCTCAGAAAACAGCGTTTGAGTTCTGATACTAGCTTACATGTGAATTTAGACAGGTTTCTTAATCTTTCGTTTTTACTCTTTCTCATTTTTATCCTTTGGCAAAATGAGGGCTAAGCCAGAAGAGCTTTAAGGCACTTGTTTGAATACGCTAGAACTTTGAGGGGCCAGGTTTTGTTTGTCTGCTGAGGAATATAAGTGTGTAGACATGTACAACTCTGTGTGTGTGTACTAGCATGTGTGAGGGCCCATCTCAGTCAAGGCTAGATTTCAGGGAAATTAATCTGACATCTGTGAATTGGCTGACATGGAGTGAAATAAGACTAAAAACAGGGTTGCCTTAAATGAAATTATGGTATCAACTAAAATAAACAACTATGCATGTACCAGAAGGGCAAAGTGAAGTACCACCCAGACAACACCAAGTGACGTCACCAGCAGATCATAGCGATTTCTTCTACTTTGCCAGAAACCAGCAGGCGACATGGCTATGATCTTCATTGTGACCTGGGGGAAAACAATGAAGAGAGTAAGTCAACACTGAGGGTTCAGAACATATTCAAATGTATCAACTTGAGTCACATTATTTTAAAGGATATAGCAACCCAGGAGAAGAATTTATCACATATATGAAGAGGCTGAGTAGGTAACACATCTATATTCTCCACTCTGTTTTGTCTTTGTTTTATGGTCAGTTTGATAACAAGACATTTTTCTTCCTCAAGTAAAAGTTAGTAGATTTTGGGGAAAATTGACCATTACAGGGTGAAATAATGATAAGAAGAATATGCCTGGAAAGTGATATGACATGAACCATATATTAAAATAATCTTGTCTGGACCAACTCCTTTTGCCACCACATTGCAATTTGAATCCTTGAATTACAGTGGTTTGTGCATTTCCCCCCAAATATTTGAAATCAGATAACTAGACAGGCCATCATTCTGATATACCTAATTAAACTACAGTTTGCAATTCCTGTGGTTAGAAAAATCTGAAATATAAAATGAATTCTTTGTTCAAGTTAAGCAGAACAGCCTCAAAAGGAAATACCCTAAGAGCATACTACCCCTCTCCAAAAAAAAAAAAAAAGGACTTCAGTAGGAATGGGACAACGGAGCTGAAATGTGCCATCAAAGGAGGACAGTTACTTCAAAATGAGCACCATCCCCCTCCCTCGCACCCACAGACTCATATAGGTACCTCTAGAACAAAGATGAAGGTGAAAACCACTGACATTGTTGCCAAAGGAACAGTCACTGGGTCTTCAACGTCCCACTGGAAAGGAAACAGCATACATATCTTTGCCCATATCCATCAGGCACAAAAAAGTTCCCCTTCTTTTTCCCATTTGAACACAACTGTGAATTTAAATTTTTTATACTAAAGAACACAGATTGTAGTAAATATGACTACTTGCAATATTCTGGGATGCACTCATGAATAAGAAATTCATTCCCAGAGTCTTGGGGTGAAATGAAGTACCTTGACAGACAGCAGCACCGACTGGGCCAAGACAAGTAATGCAATTGTCCTCTTAAAAAATGGATGCTGAGTTATGTCATACATCTTGGCTCTGAAACCATCATTATCTGGATAAAAAAGGTTTAAGCAAGAGCATGTTAGACCTAGGTCACATTAACTTTCTTGTGTTTCATTTTCTTTAATGCTCATCATAAAACCCGTTACACTTCCCCACCCCCACAGCTCAATCTATTGTGTAGTGTTTTGCAGGAATGGTTGACTCTGAATATTTAAAACGATGGTGCATGGCACCGTCTGTATTGAAAAGAGAACTGCATCATTCAATTTCTTTCAGTTTAATACACTTCACTCATATCTTGAAAATGCAAGCACAAATATTTTATTTAAAAATTCATTTTTCCATTAAGGCTTATCCTGAGAGCACTGAAGCACAACCTTTGGGTGGTTGATTTTAATAGCCTATGATAAGATCTGTAGTTTGGAGCCTGTTTCTATATTAACTTACGCACAACCACCTAGTGGCCTTACGATTATTATTTTAATTGAAATCTTAGACTCCTGGGGAATCATGAACACTAATGCCCAACATGAATAAAATCAGAACATCTTTGATACCTGGGCGAGGTGGAAGATGAAGAGGCTGTGCTATCTTCAGTCGGCTCTTCAGATCTTCCCATCTTCTCTGATCTACAGTCAGAAGAGCCGTCCCCTTAATAAACAAAGGAAAGCAAAAAAAGGCCTTTTGTCACATACTCCACACCAAGGACATTGCACATAGGGTGGTGATACAAACAGACCAATTTAGGTGTTAAAATAAAGATACTCTTCAAATACTATAGTGGTTTGATAAACAGAGTCAGAATTCTCAAACTTGTTCGAGAGAGGACTTCCAAAAAGGATGGCCGTGGGATTCCCAACAAATTCAGCAGCCTTCAATTGGCATCTTTGAATGTTTCCCAGGTTTAGGGAAATCTAAAGGTTTTCTACATGATTACATTTTGAAAAAGGGATCTTCATGTTAATAGTGATGGGTTTGCTTTTATTTCATAGCAGAAAATACTTCAGCTAAATTATAGCTTGTCAGTGCTGCTGCTTCTGGGTAGGTATATTTTGTTTTTAAACATGTTTTTCAAAATCATTCTGATTATGTGCAATTGCAAAATTGTTTTTAAGTGGTAGAAAGACATAGAATTTGTATCTCTAAGAAATTAGTAGCTGTGATAACTGGCTGAATAAAATCAGATACTCTTTATTGTATAATAGGTACTTCATTAAAATGCATGTAAATATATTTTATTATAATATATTATAAATGCAGAAGTATAATTTTAAAAACTTGGTAAAAAAAAACCCACTATTTTTCCTTTCTTCCTCCAGAGCTCAGGACACTCCTTCAGGGGTATATCATCCTTATTATGTTTTCGAACTTTTGCTGATTGTATAAGTTTCAATACATAAAATATATTTGTTTTAAATTTTTAAAAATTATATAAATGGTATCCAATAAGTACTTATTTGTGGTTTGTTTTTTAGTTCATTGAACACTGTGTTTTGTATCACTAGATCCTAGATTTAACTGGTTTTATTTTAACTCATAGAGTATCCCACTGTACAAATATATCAGATGTTACTCATTTTAGGTTTATGGACTATAAACAATGTTGCAGAAGATACACATTTTCTGTGTCACCATAAACACCTACGAGCATTTCTCTATGGTATGTCTCTAGGAGAAGAATTGCTGGGACCTAAGAATTTATGCATTTTTACACTTACTGTATATTACCAAGTTACTGTCCAAAGAGGAGTAAGCAAGAAAATTTGCCACTAGCAACCTCCAAGTGTTCCCATTTCCTTATATTCTTATTAATACTGGAAATTATCAGACATTTTAATTTGGCCTTTTAATGTGTGTGAAATGTATCTAATTTAGTTTTAATATTAATGAGATGAAGCATTTTTTATATGTATAAGCGGTGATTCCTGTATCTTCCTTTGTGAATTGCCTGTTCGCATTCATTGCTCATTTTTGTATTTGAATATTTACTTTTTGATGTTTTGTAGAAATTCTTAATATATTATGGACACATTTTAAATCAAATTTACTGGGGTGACACCCATTAACAAAATTATACAGTTTTCAGGTGCACAGTTCCACAACACATCATCTGTATATTGTATTGGGTGTTCACCACCCCAAGTCAAGTCTCCTTCCATCACCGTTCTGGATACTAGTCAATATCCAGTTGTATCTGAGTTGTAAATATTTTCTTAGTCTTTATCAGTTATCTGAGTTGTAAATATTTTCTTAGTCTTAGCTTAGTGTTTTTTTTAAGTTTTGCTTTTATCATTCAGATAAAATGTGTTGTTTATCATTTAGCAAGTTCTCATTTTAATGTAATCTAAGTTATAAATTTTTTCCTTTATGGGTGTCACTTTGTGGTTAATGTCAAGAAATCCACAAGTACTCCAGGATAAAAAACTCAATTTTACATGGTTTAAAAATGGTTTGTAATTTTGATACATTTCACATTGTTAGGCCATGTATTCATCTGGAATTCAGTTTTGAGTAGCTTATGAGACTCTAGAGATATGTTAACTTTTAAAAATATAGACAGTTAACCAAAGATCACTTATTGATGGTCTCATCTCCACTGATTTGTTGTGCTAATTCTGTTTTTATATACGTGGGTAATTCCTGGGCTTTTTGTTCTGTTCTGTAGCTCTAATTTTCTATTCCTGTAACAATACTGGCACAGTTTTACTTACTACAGATTATTTTTTTTCCTTTTCTACATTTTTGTTGACCCTCAATGCAAAAGGTTTATCAATTTAATTTTTTAAAAGAACACACTTTTGTCATTCTTGAAGTTTCCTATTGTTACTTTTTTATATTTCATTACTCCCTTCCACCTACTTTCTTTAATTTTACTGTAATTTTTATTATAGTTTATTGATTTTGATATTTGACCTATTAATAATCTTTAATTATCCTCTAACACAGGGGTGTCAAACTCATTTTCACTAGGGGCCACATCAGCCTTGCAGTTGTCTTCAAAGGGCCAAATGTAATTTTAGGGCTGTATGAATGTAACTACTCCTTAACTAGGGGCACGGAGCTTGGTGCTGCTGCTAGGTAGAAACAAGGTGCTGGGTTGGATATAACAAGGTAGAGGGTCGGATTTGGCCCGCAGCCCTTGTGTTTCCCACCTGTGCTCTAACATATATGCACTAAGCTCCAAATTTCCCTCTACTGTTTATCTATATCTTGTGAGTTTTCACATATGAATTTTTAATACATGAGTTATATACATATTTTGTGATTTTTCTATTCTGACTTCTGTAACTCATAAATTATTTAGAGTGTTGTCTTAATATTTCCAATTTCTGAGGTACTTTTCTGCTATCCTTTCTACTATAGTATAGAACTTGTTCTATACTTTATCAATTTTTTGACAGTTATTATTTTATGACTTTTTAGAGGATACATTTTATACTTGAAAATTGTGAGGGTCAGTGCTCTTCATGTGTTCAGTAGATCAAATATTTTTATAGTGTCAAATTTCATATATTATTTCCTTTTTTTGCCTGATCTGTGAGTCTATTAGAGAAATGTTAATATATTTCACCATAACTGTGGACTTTTTTCTAGCTTTCTAAAATCATTTGAGTAATTTTTGTTTCATATATTTTAAGGTTCAGGAGTTCTATATTTTTCTGAGGATTCATTTCCTTTGCAATTATTTAATTATACTGTTTATTCCTAATAATATTTATTTAAATTAATTTTCTGGTATCAATATTGCTAAACCACTTCTCTCATTAACTACAAATATTTGTTCTCTGGATACTATGATAGGAATAACATTCATATTATTCCCTTCTTATACAAAACAAGTTATTTTGGAGCTGAACTCTGAAATAGTCCAAAAGAGGAACAAGCTTGGTGATATCATTGATCATTAATGTATGAAACCTCCAAAGGTTTATTATTGTTAAATTAAATGTATTAATCAAATATTATCTTATACTAGGGAAATATATATATGTATACATATATACATATACATACATATACATATATATTTCTGGTTTAGAGTTTGAACTTTTTGAACAGGATTCCATTTTCTAGGGAAGATATAATATTACATGATTCTGAATTGTGAAAACTTTGCTCCCAAAGCTTACCTTATGTCCCTCTATCTTGCTATCATTTATAGCTCTCTATTGCCTATACATTTGAAACTCTATTTATGCACTTTCAGGTATGACCATTAGAATGTGAGCTCCATGAGGACAGAAATTTTTATGTGTTCAGCTTGTTATGCTCTCAGAGTCAAGAGCAGTGTCTGGCACCTAGTAAGTGTTCAAAGAAATCTGTTGAATGATTGGATAATAAATAAATAAATGTTACATAGCAGCTCAAGTGCTACCATCAAAAAAACTTGCAGAAAAATTGAAACTTTTTTTATAAAGTTCACATGAATTAGAAATTTATATGTCCTATTGGCTAATCAAGTTTGTGATGTCTGGTAACATAATTTCTTCTCCTATTCCTCTTTTTCTAAGCACATATTTGAGCTTCCATACATGCTCCCTTTTCTTAGGCAAAGATGCTCCTTTCATACTTCAGAAGAGAAATACAACCAGTGTTAGAAGTAGACCTCCTCTTATTCCACTTGCTTCAGATGCTCTGAGGTCAAGAACTACATTGTCTCCTGTTATTCAACTTTTTGTGTTGTTTCATTTATGTTGCTGAATCAGTTACCATAGGACCTAATTCTTTTCAAATCAGGTGTGTGCTCAAAGGGCCTCGTATAGTGTTAATTGACTGATTAGCTTCTGCTCTTATTCCAGAATTCCCAGTGTCTGCTCCATATCAAGGCTCAAAGGCATCTAAAAGACCCATCTTCTTCTTTCTGCTTGGTATTAAATTGAACGCACTGTAGGGCTTAAAGAAACTCATTTATGAATGTATTAAATAGGGGGGCTGGTGATACGATCTCTATTCTTTCTTACTCTAAAATCCCATGTTTCTGTGGGTTACAGCAGTGTTGGGACCAAAAAGGGGAAATTTAAGTCTCACTCTTTCAAAGTCGGAACAAAATGACATCCTCATTTGGCACACATCAAAGGCACCAATTGACTGAGTAACTGGCATCACATATGTGGAGCCTGGGGAATTGTGAATGATACAGTCCCACATATAGCTACACAAACCAAAGAGCTCTGATGTGATGTGAATCAGTCCTAGCTATGAATAACACGGCGCAGCATGGAGCTATACAGACACATCTAGCTTTAATTCAGTGCAGGATGACAGTCGGCATTTTCATACCCTTGAAAGAATCACAGATTCTTGCAGTTGTAGGCAACATTTCTGAATTCTGGCCCCATTTCCTACTCCTTATTTTACATCTGTAAGTTGTCTTTTCTTTAACAGTGCGTTTCAAAATTGTGAGACTTAAGAGTAGCATATCAAAACCTTAGTGAACACGAAGTACTCAGAAACTGTATGGGTTTCAATTATTATGATTTCAGAAGACTGACCCTTATACAACAGAGGGCATGTCAGCCACATCCAGGATAATGGTGTAGACTGTGCCACTTAAACTCATGTGTGTTTGGAAGGAAACTCCACTTGTTCTTTTTCCCATTTGTGAGCTCTTGTACTGATCATTTGAGCTGTTATGAATTCAGCAGCTTTCTGAGTGTATATGGCATGCAAAGTTTTTACATGAAATTAGAAAACCTTTTTATCCTATGAATTAGGATTTTAAAATTTCCACCATACCCTCCTCCCCACCTCATCAAAATGCTGAGTTAACCTACTGAGTTACAAAGAAGCATCCAATTTACATTTTTCGTTAGAGTAACATTACCTGGGATCACTGCATCAGCTTCAGCTACTGTATTTTAATAACTTGTTGCACAGCCCCTCAATTTGAACAATAGGAGATGTGCCTTTCAGTTGTCATGAATGAATGACAGTGTCACAAAATGAGGAAATTTAGTAAGACAATTGTGCTCTTACATAACGAGCCTGAAAGGCAGCGATGAGGTAGCTTGTGAAATAGTTACAGAGATTATTTACACTGGTCACATTACAATTTAATGGGGCATCATGCTGTGTGTGGAAAAGAGAGCTTAAAGTGAGTGGCTAGAAAAGAATAAACTCTGTGGTACTCAACCCAAGAATTCTTACCTTGTTTTCATTGAAATTAGCAATAACTACTCCAACAAAAAGGGTCAGTCCAATCATGCAACCCAAAAATACAAAAACATGAATGTAGATTCCATGCATCTGTATAAATGAAAAATATGGTTATTCATCAAAGCAAGTAAAAGCAGCTGTTGAAAGGATTGCGTTCAAAGGATTCTATATGCTTGCTTACCGGCCCCACACGATGAATAATAACATCCCTTACTTCTACCCAGCCTTTCAAGGAGAGAACTTCAAACAATGCCAGCATAGCATTTCCCACATTGTCGAAATTAAAGTTCCGAGGATTTGCCCTGAAAGTCAGAAACAGGAATGTTCTGTGAAATTTTGATAAGAAGCACCCTAAGGCAAGTATCTGTAACTCTTTCCAATCTTGGGTGCAGTATTATATTTACCACTTGGGAGGTGGATTATATGGGGATTCATTTGTTAAATCATAATGCTGTATTACTGTGTTATACATTATTAATTATGTAATTAATTATTAGGTAATGATGGGGTGCTCTCCATTGAAAAAAACAAAATGCTACCCTCCTCAAGTTCTAGCTCCAGAGGACCTACCTGCAAATGTTTCTGTCTTGCCCTGATTATCCTGAGGACTGGACATACACTTTCTAGTTAGAAATTGTATAGGAGCTTTGGAGTTTGGATATGGATTTTAAAATTGTTGTTTAATTGGAAATCTTTTTAAAGGCATAAATTACAATTTCCCACATTAGTATAAAAAAGTAAAAAGAAGAGAGTTTGGCCACATTATTTTATTTTGTATCCTCATGTGAACATCACACTGTAACATAGTGATTCATTTAGAGGTTACTGAGATGACAAGGCATGTTTGCTTATAGCCTTTGTTTCCAGATCACTGTGTCCCAGTTAGATTTTTTTTCTCATGTATGCTGAGTGTTCTCAATGGATACTTCCCATAGACCCCAGTGCACAGTATGCTGTCTAAACCCACAGCAGATTCCTGATTTCTAAAACACTGTGGCCTCACTAAGTTTTTCAGCAAGAGAAGATGTCACATTTCTTGTTTTTCTGACACATGTACACATTTTTTTCTTCATAGTTACAAAAGTGATCCTTCATACTATAATATTTTGCATTTCCCTTAGTCATTTTGGGTCTTAGCTACTATTTTGGTTGCTCATAGAAGATTTAAGTGTTTTTTTTTTCCCTCTTTTCCCCTTATTAGAGGCTACTTTAAATAATTAAAAGATTTAGACAACCACACACTGGGAAATCGTGACTATTACTACACTTCCTGAATTTGATGGAGAATTGAGCTCAGGATTATTGAAGAGAGTAGGCCTACTGAAGCTTATCTAAATTATATTTATATATTTTCTCCTAATAGCACATTTATTAAAATTTAACCTTCATAAAAGGTAACTCATGTGGGGGTAATCTGGTTTAGTACTTTTCTACCACTTTTTATGTTTTCTAAACCACAGACTAATCATAAGATGTATTGTTATAAGTTTTCTTTTTTAAATACTAAGTATATTGGGATCTACTAAGAAAAAACTGAAATTGAAACTGGCTCACTCCTAAAGGTATAAGACTATTTGGTCAAAATGTTTTCTACATAGTGCAAAAGCCCTACTCAGAAATTCGTATTTTAGAATTCTGATTTATATTTCAAGTATGATATTAGAAGTACATTATCTTGGATGTTTCCAATAACTTTTTATTTGAAAGTTTCAATTAAATTTAATATATTTTATAGCAGACAGAAACTATAAGGATTCTACCGATGCCACGATTTTCTTGAAAAAGTATTTTTTTTTAACCAACTGAGCCAGCTCTCAGATCTGATGTTGAACTTCTCTCTTCCCTATCCATTTTCTTTATGTAAAGTTTCTTTTTTAAAAAGCTGAATTTGTAGCAACCCAAACTATGTTTAGGCATAGCTTAAATATATACTTTTAGGCTAAACCAGAAAATATAAAATAGAGGATCTTAGACTTAAATAGTTGGAAGAATATATCACATTTAAAAAATAAATATTTCTCAGCTTTACTCATATACAATGTTTGTTTATGCTTTATTCATGCACCTAAAATCAGAAAGTTTAAAACGTTGCCTACAACCACTGAGAACTTCAGTGACTCCCAGACATAATCCATTACTGACATTTTACCTGTAGCTCTTCATGATTTGGAAGGCTGTTTGAATATCATCTTTTCTGGTTAACTTTTAAAAGATTATAATCTTGTCTATCTAATTCAGAAAACAAAGGCATTGCTTCTGACCTCACAATTTGGTTAATTTTTTACTTCCCAAGGAAAAGCACTGCAAGCTTCCTAAGATCATGACAAGGAGAACTGCAAGTTCTTTTGGAAGATGGAGGCACCAAGGAGGAAAGGAACTTAGCCTCTGTCATTGGATGTGAAAATACAAAGAATGACATTATGTGAAATGGCCCTTTATATCTTACATCTCCGTGATCTAGTCTAAAGAAATCAGAACCCTTTTGTATTTTCTAGAATACACTGATATGCATATACATTATATATATAATTTTTTTTGCCATGCACTTTTGCAATAGAAATTTGAGTTTCCTCAGTTTGCAACCTTACCTCTGCCTAGCCTTTTGGATTCACCTGCTCATGACTTCTCCTTCTTTCAGCTGCCTAATTCCTATTCAACCTTCAAAAGTTAACTGAGTGTCTTCAGCTCTGGGTTCTGTGCCCCGGTTCTGTCACAGTTGAGTTAGGTGTCTCTCCTGTGTGTGTCACTGAACTGTGTGCCTACTATACTCTATCCTGGCTGATATATCAGGAAGCTACAGAAACTTATATCTCAGGCCCTTCCCTGGGCAAATACCTTCCAAGATTCTGGAAGGGGCCCAGCAGTGAGTTGGCATGTTCTTATATTTTTGTTAAACTTACAAAAGTAAGGTAAATTTATGTTATTTTTCTTAACATAAAGAGTGTACCCAAATTGTTTACCACTTACTATATAGGTTCTGCAAAAATTTAATCATCTGCCTAGATTATATCATGGTAAAATCACCTAGAAGTAAGCTTTCAGGAGAGCTTCAAGTGAGTTTAGAGGCTTATTTATGAACAAACAAAGCCATTAGCATGTTATAATAAATTATTTGTAATTTTATTTTATGTTCTCCACTAGACTCCAACCTCTTCATAGTCCAGGACCATAGTTGTCCCAAGTGACAGCACAATACCTAGTGATTAATAGGCACTTAATAAATATACTTACTATAAAACTTAGCATTTTATTGATTTTTCTCTCATAAATAACATTTTCTATAGCTGAGACTTCTGCTTAAAACATAACACACAACTTTTATAACATACAACATGTTTAATTATTTTTACCAACCTAATTTTTATCTCATCAAGTCTGAAAGATTACAAAGAAAATGAACATATGCAATCTGAAGAGAAAATACAGAAACCAGACTGTCTCCTGAATTAGACAGTGCATATTTATGTCCTAATTATAATTATCAAATCATTCCTCTAGGCCAATTCCCAGATAAAAGTTATTTTCTTTATCATAAATTAGCCAATATAAAATTATTACAAAATTTTTGCCTCCCAACTCTTGACAAGCTTACTAAAGAAGGACAATGAAAGCAATTCCATTTATTGCATGGAAGATTTATATTTCAATAAAATTAATCCAACTCGTAATTTTCTGAACAAATAGTCAAAAGCTATTGTGATGATGTTCAAATGATACTTCTTCATTCACTTAAGCTTTTAAAGTGTCATTGAATTTGAAACTCCTAATAACTTACATAAGACATTACATTTCAATTAACTGTGATTTTTAAAATTATAGGTAGCTGGTTTTATGAAGTTGAATATCTTTGTTTACAACTGGAAAAAACTTCACTTTTCTCCCAACACTGCCTTCTATTATGTCCTAGTTCCTGATATATTGTGGAGATTCCAAAGCTTTTTAGATCAGTCTCATTCCAAACATTAACTCCATTTTTCATCCAACCTTGGCTATCAGAACCCTGCACAAAGGTCTCATCCTCAGAAGCTCAGTCTGACCAGTGGTTTGAAAAGGGAGGAAGAGTGTTGGCTATTCTGTTCCACTCCCCTTCAGGCTCCCATCTGGTTTTTAAGAGGCTGGAGTTATAAAAATGGAGTTAGAGTCTACATTTTATACTCCTGTACTCTGGCCATTGGTGCTTTTGTCACAGCAGCTGCTACTCTTTGTGGAGTACATTTGTGTGTCCCGAAGAAACATTCCACATATTAATCATGTTTCTAGCCTCTATAAACTTGATACCTTATCATCTGTCCTACATACATATATGCTGCACAGACCCTGCCTTGACCTCCTTGCCTCCCTTATCACTCTCTTCCCAACCTTGGGAGAAATTCTTTTCAGGGTGTGCTTTTCCAATATGAAGTAGTAAGCCAAGAGTGCATACTCTCAATACCTCCCTTATTAGGCATTTGTATTCCAGGCCACTGTATAGCTGCCCTAATCACCCCAGGGCCAGGTGCCAAACCATGAGGGCAGCCTCTCTGTTCCAGAGCCCACTGAAATGATCAAACTAGCCTATCCTCAACCTGATTGCCATGCCTCACCTTCCTTACTTTCAATGGAAACCAGAACAAATGCTCTTGGGAGCTATGAGCAATAAGCTATATGTTCAATGGCAATTGTCTCTTGAGCTGTTGGACCTTACTATACCTCAAATTTTCCATTAACACACTATATTTTAAAGCACTCTCCTGAGTGAGGATGCACCATTGTGCCATTCCTTCTGTGAGTGTAGTCCATAAGTGATTCTCAGCTCCCACTCTCGGAAACACACCCACAGGTGCACCTGCTCCCCAGCACAGTGCACTTTGCAGCAGGTTCTTTGCATCAAGATGGCTTAATCAGATGGTCCTGGGCAATGACAACTTGGCCCTCTGGGAACATCAGATAACCCTGCACTGCAAGACAATAAAGAGCTGCTTGCCCACAAAAGCATCTCTTGTTGCCTTTCCAATCTCTGATACCAGCAACTAGTCCTCCTGGGGGACCTTACTTGGCTAGAGTGGGAAGCATGTTTTTCCATGATAAAGGGAGGAAAAATGCCATAGCACTCTCCACCAAATTTATGCACTTCGTGATGTTATATTTGAGTAGTGTTTTCTTTTGCATGACCTGGGTGAGGGAGGTGGATAATTTTTTGGTAAGTTCTGCTGGGATTGCATAGTGGCTCTCTTTAAAGTCCTTTATCTCCTATTAACTTTAGTGTTGAGGCTTTAGCCAAAATTCTAAAACAGTAGGAAAAGAAATCTCATATGATGTACTAATTTAATTATTTATGGTATAATAATGAGTTTTTACCTCACAAAAATAAACATTTTATGCATCTTTAATTTTTATGTTAATATAAATGGAGACTGATTTTCTAGTTAGTGCAGGGATAAGGACAGTCCTGTGTGTTATATATATACTTCTTTACCCTGGAAGAAGCCACACATCCAAAATCAATTTACTTCTTCATAATTCTTTGGTATTTAAGAAAATAAAATTGAATATGAATTGTATTGAATTGTTTATAAAAGTGACTTTCATTTTTAGAGAAATGTCAAAGCAGTAACAATGAGTCCTTGGGGCATAAATAGGTGAAATGTTATTTCTTTTAAAGAGTTGACATTTAATAGAGAATATCAATTGTGACAAAAGCAGAGTAGTTGCTGTGGTTCCCTCATTATTCTAACAGGTAAAATAAAATAAAAAGAAAGCAGGTAACGGTTTGAAAGGGCAAATGCAGTTGGTAGAGCATCCAGTTCATCAGTGAGGCAGACTGAGATACTCCATTCATAGTCTTTAGTAAAATGGAAGAGAAAGAGGTAACAGATACTTCCAGTTTTGACCTGAAAACTCTGAAAATTCATTTTCAAGAAAGAAAAATTTTAAAGAGAGAGTTAGATATAATCAGTTGTGTTACTGATTATTCCTTTCTAATGTTCCAATAATGAAAATCTTTCGATGTCAATGGGTTTTAAAATTGAAATAGCTTTATGATTTAGGTAGGCTTCTCTACAAGTGTTGTGAGGACATCAGATCCTCCTTTAAAGATATAAACTCAGGGTGAGTTTAGTTTTAATTTAATGAAAGTAAATAATTAATTTAAAAGATTAAATTAAAATGTGATTTAAAATCTGATTGAATAAAATAAATTTAATCCTACTAATTTTTAAAGCCATGTAAACCCAGATGTAAACTTTTAAAGAATTAGAAAAATACTTCAGCCCTGGCTGGTGTAGCTCAGTGGATTGAGCGCGGGCCGGCGAAGCAAAGGATTGCAGTTCGATTCCCAGTCAGGGCACATGCCTGGCTTGCAGGCCAGTTCCCAGCAGGGGACACACAAGAAGCAACCATACATTGATAGTTCTCTCCCTAACCCTTCCCCTCTAAAGATAAATAAATAAAATATTAAAAAATACTTCAGTGGTATTTCATTAGTTTCATGAAGAAATTGGGACTCAGTGTACCACTTGCTCTCATATTTACTGTATTTTTGCATCTTGTCGTAACTCAGTGCTTTGCCTGAAAATTATTTTAAATCTCTATCAGAGTTACAGTTAGTTTCATGCCATGTTATACTGATTTAAAACCTTATACTGACAAATACAGCATTGTTAGGGATTTTTCCTCTGATATCTTACCAAACACGGGGCACCCAAAATCCAGGTTTTTTCTCTCCAGGTCTTAATTTTAGATTTAGGTTCTTGGACACACTTACATTAATTCTGAATATGCCATTGCAATCTTCCTAAAATAGAAAAAGAAAGAGAGAGGTGGGGGAAGGAATCTGGTAAGAAAATAAACTCAGAAAAGATAAAAGATAAGAAACATATTTTACATAGAATAATAAAGGTCTTTATTTGACAACAGGGATGTGGACAATTAACCAGCAAGTAGTAAACAAAGATTGCAGAGATGAGTGGTAGAAGTTGATGCTGAAAACATTAGCAAGAGGGTAAAAGATTTGAATAGACAATCCTCCAAGGAAAATACATAAATGGTCAATGAGCACTTAAAAAGACACTCAACATCATTAGTCACCAAGGAAATGAAAATCAGAACCACAGTGGGATACCATAAGATCTGCTGAGAAGGCTACAAGGAGGGACTCCCCCTCAAAACCAGGAATTATCTTCTGGAGGGTGGGATGCTTGTAGTACAGGCTTCCCTCACCAGTTGAATGTTCTAGAACCCATCTGTATCAGTATATCAGCTGGCACTGTTGTGACAGATTGTGTTTGGCTTCAGTGAAATTTTTCTGAAGACCCAGCATATTTGCCCATTTCATGATGGGTGATTTACAAGCAAACCTGCCCACACTGCAATGAATGTTCAGCAGTTTTTGACCCAAAAGGGCATGATCCCCATGCCCCACCATTTCTGGTCACCCAATCATGCCCCACGTGACTTTTGTTTGTTTCCCTGGATGAAAAAAAGTCTTCAAAGGGAATTGTTTTGCCAGTGTGGAAGAGGCAAAACAAAAACAGCAGAAGCACTAAAAAGCATCAAAATTGATGAGTTCAAAAACTGTTTTGAGCAGCGAAAAAAAATTTTTGATAGGTGTATTGCATCAAATGGAGAGTACTTTGAAGGTGACTGAAGTTTAAACTGCAAGAATAAATACACAACTTTCATAAATAAATTCCATTTTTGGGGGGTACCTCCTCATATAATAAAAAAACTAACAACAAGCTTTGATGAGGATTTGCAGAATTTAATATTCATACAAGAACTCACACACACTCCTGGTGGGAATGGAAAATGGTGTAGCCATGTTAGAAAATAGTGTGGCAGTTTCTCAAATGACCAAACAAAGAGTTACCATAAGACCTAGAAATTCTACTCCTACCCAAGAGAAATGAAAAAAAAATGTACATGCGGAAACTTATACATGAGTGTTTATATCATTATTATCATAGACAGCATTATTTATAATAGTCAAAATGTGAAAAAATTCACATGTTCATCAATAGACAAATACATAAATAAAATGTGGTACACCCACACAACTGAATATTTTTCAGCCATAGAAAGAAATGAGGTACTAAGATGTGCTACAACACGGATGAACCTTGAAAACATTATGCTAAGTTTAGAAAGCTAGCTACCAAAGACTGCATACTACATCATTCCATTCATATAAAAGTCAAATATAGGGAACTGTACAGATACATAATGTAATCAATAGTTTTTAGAGATAGACATGTCAGGGGGATAAGGTTTTAAGGGCTGACAGTTAAAAGATACAGTGTTTCTTTATGAAATGATAAAAGTATTCTAAAATCCACTGTGGTGATGGTTGTACAACTCTGAATGTGTTAAAAACCATCAAACTGTACACTGTAAGTGGGTGAATTGTAGGAAGTACATCTCAATAAAACTATTAAAATGGATTTAAAAAATAAAACAGTAAAAAGTTTTTGATTCATTTTCTGTCTATTCTTTCTCCTGTTATTATTGCTTCTTTGATTATATGATTGTCATATTTAAACCTAAATCTCCTTCCTTGGTTCAAAGTATATATACACTAGAATATTTCAACAGGACTTCAAATTTTAACCTGTTTAAAGTCACCTTCAACCTTAAAACATGTATCATCCTGGCTTCCCTACTTCTGTCTGTGGATCAACATCTTGTCAACACCCCAATATCAAGATCTTAGAGTTGTTTGTGGCTTTTTCTTAGTCACATGGTCCACACCTCTATTCTTATTTCAACTAGTTTAATACCAACATTACACCTGTTTAGATACCAATAAAATTCTTTTAAATAAAAACCTTACTCAAATAATATATGTCTAACTTGTAAAGCATAGATAAACTTACTTACAACTATCCAAAGACAAACATAGTTCACATTTTGCTGTATATTCTTTTAGTCTTTTTCCTTTGCATATATAAGTTTGTGCAGTTTTTATTTTTTCACAGTTCACTTTTAAAGTTAAAATATAATTATGTTCTCCTACATACTCATCTACAACTTTATTTGAAATGGCTGTGCTATGGTGTAGCATACCAAGGCACCATGATGAAGTCTGCCTTACTGTCTCTTCCTATTTGTTTTTCTGAGTCCACCGAAGAGCACCTTTGATTGGGTGAGGCAGCCTGATGTCCAGGTTAAAAGTGTGGACTTTTAAGCTGGCTTCCTGGACTTGGATCTCAGCTTTCCCACTTATTGGAGGGTGACCTTGGACAAGTCATTGAACTCCTCAATAGAATGTTCTTAACAATAATAATTCTTGGGACAATACCTGTACTTTGTGAGCACCAATAAGTGTCTGTTTCCTCTTCCTATAAATCTTCAATGACACCTAATTTCTTATCAAAGAAATTTCAACTCCCTTACACTGCCATTCTAGGACCCTGAGGATCTCTTCCTAAACTATATTTCTGGCCTTGTTTTTCAGTTCATTTTGACATAGGAGGAAAGTGAAGTTTGATACATACTATTGAGGGTTGGGTTAGGTTCTTTACCTAAATAAACTAGTTTAAACTTTATAATATCATTGTGTGAGAAGTGCTGTAGAGGAACAAATAGGTTCCCAGGGGTTATGTGATCAGAACAAGACACCATACCTACTTTTTCAATTCTACATACTTTGCTTGGAAGGCCCTTTCCTGCTAGAATCCTCTTTCCTTGTGAAAGCCTTCAGCCCAGCACCCCCAGGTGAAGGCACTATTTCCCATACTTGAAAGACTGAACATACTTTCACTTCTCATGTACTTCTTTAAATTCTGACTTGACATTACAGTTACTTAAACATGGAATATACATTCTGATTGAACAGAAAATGCTGCCATGCTGGGTCAGTGACTTACACATTTTTCCAGCCCTCATTTCACCAATCATGGTGCTTTGTACATAACTGATATTTGATAATTATTTGTCAAAAGGTATCATCAGGGTTTTTTTTTTAACAAGACTTTAGTGGCTAACTTATGGGCTCCATATCTCTATCTAAAGTAATCTCCAGATTTTGGCTGTTGAGTTTTAAGAAAAGGAACAGTAGGAGGAAGTAGTCAGGCAGACATCAAGAAAATAATGTATTCTCCTACTTGGAAAACATGGTGCCAACAGCTCAAGCTTTGTTATCTTTAAACATTAAACAGTGCAACCCAAATTTGGGGGTATTTAGTTTCCTCTTTTCCCTTTGTCTCTTCTTTTGGAAAGATGGACTAAAGTTCAAAGGTAGACCTGATGTTACCTTCATTCACATGGTCTTTTTGACCTTGGCCTTCTATATCAGGACTAGTTTTTTTCTAGTAAAGACACAGAGCACATTTCACTAGGCCAGTGTCTGCCTCATGTTGATGTTTTGTATGATGGCTAAGTTTTCTTAGGCTTTCTTTATGAGCCTACCAGTAAGGCCTCATTGCTCTGGGAAAGAGGATAAAAGCATCTGTGTGTTCGTCAATCCACTGTGTACTCTCTGTCTACTATCCAAGTCATCAATCTTAAGCTTGGGCTGGAGATGAGTAGATAACATAAAATCACAATGTTCTTAGGCCATTATTAATATACTGAGTCATCAGGATTCCTACTAGGCTTCATCCTGAAATGTTGTTGTTATCTTTCTGGTCTCTATTGAATGTGAATCTAAAATAACCCTTTTTTTCTTATGTTAGCTATGGACTAATCAATTCCATGACTTCCTTCATTAGCTATTTTGGTACATCATGAACTTTATACAATGTTCCTTGTTATGTCTTCTCAGGTTTATCGAAGTCCCTCTGGGGAGAGAAGTTAAAGGAAGTAATGACTTAGGTGTGCCTTGTCAAACAACATAAGGTCTGCCCTACTTATGTAC
This sequence comes from Carollia perspicillata, assembly GCA_004027735.1. Lineage (NCBI taxonomy): Eukaryota > Metazoa > Chordata > Mammalia > Chiroptera > Phyllostomidae > Carollia > Carollia perspicillata. The sequence continues at coordinate 24,461 of PVKM010006582.1, read as the reverse complement.
ATCTCTTCTGTCACTTTCTGAAATCCTCATTATGAATATAATTGGTAATGCATATTGACTACACAAAGATGTTATCACAAAATAATTAGAGAGCTAATAATTTGTATAATTAGAAGCCTGAAAATACAGGAATTTTCAAGTTGATATAAAATCTATACTAGATAGCCATAGTTACTTGAAATATGGGAATATGTATTACAGTTGAAGTCTATTAATCTTTTCAAAAACACGCATTTTAATGGACTCAGTGCATTATATCACCTCTATGAATGAGGAAATACTTTCGCTAGTTAATACATCAGCAGTACTTGGTTTACTTCATTAGTCTATTTTATTTTATTTTATTTTATTTTATTTTATTTTTATTTTAATTGTTGTTCAAGTACAGTTTTCTGTCTTTTATTTGTAATATAGGAGAGAATCTTTAAAAAATGGAACACTGGATAGCATAGCAGAGGTTGGCAATTATTAACCAAACTTGGTCTCTTTTTCCTCCTAGAATTTAAACTACATTTCTTCACTAAACTCCTTCATTAAACTCCTTCACTAAACTACATATTGCAGTCTCTCTTCCAGTCTGGTGGGGCCATTCTCTTCCCAGTAGAATGTGGGTTGTAGTGAGGTGTGCTGCTTCTAAGCTCAGCCCACAGCCCCCTTAGATAGACATGATTCTCTGTTCTTATGGGCCAGCTAAACAAGGAAGACTTTGAAACAGCAAAGGGTGGGGACATAAAATGGAAGAAACTTGAGTACCTGAGAAGTTATTTGGAGGAGATCTGTCCAACTTACCCAAGATGCAATATATTCATTTAATTATGTTCAGCTACTGAAATATTGGAATTGTTTCAGTAGCTGGCTTTCTCTTACTGACACTGACTAAAGGAAAAAGTAGTAGCAAAAATATTCAGACTTGGGTCTTGATTAGTTGTCTTAATGGGGAAGATTCTAGGCAGCTAAGAGCTAATGCAAGGCCTTGACTTCCTAATGGAGAGAATGTTGGAGTGGAGAAGTATTATAAAGGGGTGTGAAAGTCAAACTTTGCCTTTTGTACTTTTGGGGGTGGGTGCTGTTTATGGGCAACAGAGGCAGGATTAAGTTTGGGAAAACCCAAAGGAAAAGTGTCTGAGGTTCAAGATCTAGAATCTTGGGTAATTCTGCAGAAGATGTCAACAGTAGATTGAGACTGGAATAAGAAGGAAGAGTAGAAATCCCTGAGATGTAATTGTAATCTTATAAAGTTTTGTTAGCCAGAAGAGACATGATGCATGCTTTAAGCAAAAGAAGTTCATGGGAAGAGAATTCTTAAACATTTTGCCAGGCATTTCTCACAGTTTTCTCACTACATGCTTATTAAGGGGTGCTAAACTACCTTAATTTTTATTCCAAAAGACAGAAAGGAATATCTTACCCTTCTAATAATGTTGGGATCATTGCACTTTGCAAGTTTTCCAGCAAAAAGCTGAACTCCAAAGCTTGCGAAAACAAGCATTAATGTCAGCAAAAGAATGGAGACCTGAAAGAAATTAATGAGATATCAGATCTCTTGGTAAAACATTAAACAGAAGGTTCAGTTTGAACAGCAGTATGAACAGGACTTTTTTGATAACATTGTATGAAATTTATGATCTTTTGATAATATAATTTAATTTCACCACAAGTCATTCATTAACCCTATTGGAGTGTTAAAAGATGAAAATTAATAAATTTTGAATTTTTAGAATAGAAACATATGACTTTCATTTGAGAAAATGGGCCACGGCATTTTTGATATGACAGACTCTTCTGACTTTGAAGTCAACCCTTTGATCTATTTTAATAAATGGAACAAAAAAAATGTTTAAATAATTATATTTTCCCCATTTTCTTCAAAATAGATTTATTTCTGTTTTAGCAGAGCATAAATTAGAGGGAGAGTGGCTTTGCTTTCTCATGATCATGAGGGCATACTGACCTCACAGAGGGTTAGAGGTCAGTCTTAAAGAAAGCAGATCTGTTCATTGACTCATCCTCCCTCTGCTGGAGGACTACTTTGGTCTTCTCAGAGAAAAGCAGCAAGGGAATACTGAACACAACCATTGATCTGTACTGGCTGACTAATCTAGAATATACTTTAAATGTACTAAAATTACACAGAAACATGATCAGGGAAAAGGCACAAATAGATTCTTTTGTAAAATCTATCAAGGGTTGAAGATACATGTACGTTAGCAGTTAGGTGATATTCTACTTTCCTTCAATTCTAGCTGTGTAGAAGCCACCATTTTATGGCTTTATTGCAAAGAAAACATGTAATTTAAAACACATCTTTAAAAAGATGTTAGCAACTCTATGCCTATAGCAATATTCCAACCTGTCTTACAGGTTATTGTAATACCTTACAATAAACTGCAACTGCAGCTGTTCTCTCACCATAGGTGTGTTTCTAGAAAGCAAGATATAAACAAGCTTATGTAAATTAATTCATGTTTTCCGTGCATAAGCAGAACTCATCAGTAATAAGAGAACACTTTGATCACTCCTCTGTAAGGCAAAGATCCTTATGTAACAGATTGTGAACAATGCACCTCTTACTTAACATTTTATCTGCAACCCTGCTCTTAGCAGACCCTAAATCAATGTTTGCTCAACTAAAATGAATGCTTTTCCCCTCAATCACATTTAAAAGTATTAATTACTGTGCATTTAGATTACTTATAGTAGGGTACCTTTATATGTTCCTTCTTTTAGCTTGTTTTATATTAACATGCTAAAGATCAGAGACAAATTTTACTGTTATATGCTTTAAGGGACATATCAAATAAGATTACAAACACAAATGTGTTAATTCCTAATATTATTTGTGAAGTAGGTGGTGCTGAGTCTTCTTATCCTTAACTTTCAGATTAGAAAACTATAACCTAGAAAGAAATTAGGGTCAAGAGTTAGGAATGAAAGTATCAGCAGATACTATGTCTTTGGATTCTCCTTTCATCATCATTTCCAGAGTGCTTCTCTTTAGTTTAAGAAAAATATTTGTTAAATTAAATACACTAATAAGGTGGAAGCATTTAGGGGTTTCAAAATGTATATTGTGCTTTGTTAGTTTCAAAAACCAAAATTGTAGACTTAACCTTGACAAGCAAGATTTACTTTATCTTCCCTTTAGCTACATTAAGGAGTGGACTATGGACACTGAAAGCAAAGGTAACTGCAACCTACCAAAAAAATTTCCTTGAAGCCACTGAAAAGCTCTCGAACAACTTTCCTCATCTGTGGCACCAGTTTGAATATCCGCAGAGGTCTAAGGCACCGAAGCACCATGAGGAGCTGAGCTCCCGATTCTGCAGGCACATTTTGAGGCATCCAACAAAGAAATATCAAGCTCACCTAGAAGGAAAATAATCATCTCTGAAATTTATTTAATTTGTCCTCTACTATCTATGTTTTCTGAAAGCCAAGTGACCACAACTTTGCTTTAGCAGAGACTCCATGGGTTATGTGAGACAAGCTGTCACCAGGTGGATACATGGTCTCTTAAACTCTAAACTATGAACCCAATCTAGACCCAAGCAGCCTCAATGGAAAGTCATCAGTTATAAGAAAGAATGAAATAGGGGTGTCTACCATCTATGTACATTGATGCACTCTGCCCCTTCTCTTAACTGACATATTGCAGGCTCCACTATTGTCAACAGGATTGATATTCCTTTGATAAAAGATACTAAACTTCATGCTTGACCTGACACTCACTATTTTATTGACGATCTAAACATGCTACAGTTAACAATCATAGTTCTCCTTGCTGTGTTGAAACGGGCATTGGCTTTATGCCTTCTTGTGCATAAGAGAAAAAATGAAATTTCTTTGGTTGTTTCCTATGGTTTACCAAATTAGTTTAACCTAACAGTTGAATGGTTTTTCCTAGCTGGATGATTTGTGCCTTAGAATTGGGAGAAAGGTCCAACAATACTCACTTTAGTTTGCTTTGGGCAGTAAGGGGCTCGTCAATCAATTATATAATGTAGGATTTTTTTTTTTTTTTTAGTTTAGGAGCCACAAGAATTGGGGGGGGGGGGGCAAACTAGATTTGCTATCTTAGACCTTATTAAGGTATGTCTATGTTTGCATGAAAGTGGATGATGTATTTCTACCATAGCAATGAATATTTAGATTTTTTAATGCATGCCTCTTATTTAACTATAATGGACTTACATTACCCAAGAAACAGTTTTGGCATCCCAACCTTTTTAACTCACATATCTCACTCTTGTACTAAGAAAAGCAGATTTTACAAATTGATTACATTTTACATATAGGAAATAATAAAAGACTTACAAGATATATAAATATGTCCATTACCCCACCAAAGTCCCTGATGACAGCAGTTGGGGTGAAAAATAAGCCATCTGCCATAATCTTCAGATTAAGCTCAATACTCATGAATATCACAAATACGTACTCAGCAATCTAAAATGAGCAAAAGGCAGTTTAATCACAATGAATGGAAAAATTTCAGGTAACTGTTTTTCTTAGGAGCTGTGAACTGAGATTCAGCAGCCATACCTGCAAAGTAGGTGCATGCATGACTCTTCGGAAGGGGGATTCAAACATCATGGAAATACAGGAGCAGATGGTTACGATGATCATGACCCAGTCCAGGTAAGTCACCAGTCCCAACAAATCACTGCCAAGACCAAACAAAACTGAGAAACACTACCAAAAAAGTGTCCAGTAAAGCCTGTTAAAGGGCAGAGAAGATGCCTCTGTGATTCCAATAATGCGAATGGTATTGTTTCATAGAACAAATAACAAGAAAACAAAGGGAATTTTTATGCAATATGAAATAGTACACAGAAAATTCAAATGTGTATGGGAAACAGCTTGTAAAGCTTACTAAAGTTGATGGTACTTCGTATTTTTCACAGCTCCTGTGACAGGATCTGTTTTAGATCTGTAAGATAGAATAAACATAAAATCATAGTGTGGGCTTTATAATTCTGCTGCATAAAATCTTTTTTACTCTCTTTCCAATGTACATTATAATATATGATAACTATGTGTGACTTTGGAAGACAGAGAACATTAGATGAAAAAATTAGAAGAGCTTGTAGCTGATACTTATGAAAGTAAAGTTTTATGTTTCTCAAAATACTTTATTTAGAATTGGAGATTCCATTCAACAATTTCTGACATGAGTATTGCAAAACTAAATTTTGACTTTCCTTTAAAAAACTCAGTTAAAAATCTTTGCCTTAGTAGCTTGAGGATTTTCCCCACAACTAGTTAATTACATATCAATAAATTCAATAGAGTCCTTTACCCTGTATTTAAGTATGATCTTGTGGAGTAATATATATAGAATTTCTTAGGGAGGGGATTTCTAACTTTTACTTTTAGGGAATCAATCTTCAGTGAAACCCCAAATGGTGTTTGTATGTGTACTCCCAATGACACAAAAGTCATCCTCAGTCCATATCAGCTGCATTGTTGACAAGGAGAATTACACCACACTAAATGAAGTGGAGAATTAATAATTAGATATTAACATGAAGGCAGCCAACAGGATAATTTCAGGTAAAAAAAACACTTTGGAACTGAAAATCAACTCTAAATTGTCAACTTCTTCCTTTACTTTGTGAAAATTCAGGGAGTTTTTAATGATTATTACTCAGCTGCTTGAAACTATGAAGGTCTTCTTAGAACAGCAGAAAGAACAATGAACTGGCAGTCAGAGAGAGCCATGCACTAACTGGCTGGTGTCCTTGAGCAAAGCTCTTATCCTCTGCTGACCGAAATGCCATCCTCTGTTGAGGAAGGGGGGATAAAATATTATCAAATGGTTGCTGAGGTTGCCTTCCAGTCCCAAAATGTTATTGTAGTGTATTGGTTTCAGATGGCTGCTATAACAAAGTACCACAGACTGAGTGGCTTACACAACAGAAACTTATTTTCTTATAATTCTGGAGGCTAGAAGTTCAAGATGAAGGTGTCAGTAGGTTCTTTCTGATGGTTGGGAGAATGTGTCTCAGGTCTCTCTTTCCTTGGCTGGTGGATGGTTGTCTTGTCCCTTTGTCTTCACATAGTCTTCCTTGTATATGTGTCTTTGTCCAAATTTCCTCATTTTATAAGGATACCAGTCATACTGAATTAAAGCCCATTCTAATGACCCCATTTTAATTTAATTACTTCTTTATAGTCTGTATCTCGGTTACATTCTGAGGAACTGGGGGTTAGCACTTCAACATATGAATATTTTGGGGGGACACACAATTCAGTTCATAAGAGAGAGTAAATATCAAATGGTATTGATTACAAAGGAGATTAATTTACTTAAACGATAGCATCAGGGAAGGTCCAATTACAGATGGGAAAGCATCTGTACTTCTTCCAGGACTCTTAATGTCTTCAGGGTATTCACTTAAAGTTATGCATGACAAACATTCCTTCATCTATGGGCTGCCTACTGAAATGGGTTTGAGGCATCACAAATGCAGCATCCTCCTAGTTGACTACACTGACAGCTTCTTGCACATTTCTTCCTTTTGGGTAGGAATGGAGTCACTGACCAGTGGGTTTTCTTCTCATAACAGTTGGTAATAAAAACACTAGTCAACTTTCTTTCTACTTTACATTATTCAAGAAGAAACCAACTGGGGTATTTTTGATCACAAAGAAATTATAAGTCAAATAGACATGCTCAATGACCTTCACCTTGTCATTCAGCCTCCCTTTGGTTCAGTATTTCCAAAATAAATATGGAGTTAATAACACTGGTACAAATTTATTGAGTGACAGTTAAAAATGAACAAATAAAATGGCTGTTAAGTGCTTTCTAAACATGAGTTTTATATAAATGTTAACTATTTGCAACCTTTGTTTTCCACCTGGTTAGCTGCTTAGCAAACAGGAGCAGCATGATTAATTAGCCCACAGTTTATTTTGTGACCCCATTAGGATTACACATTCCTTTTTCCTGGTATGACAACCTTCCCTGCTGTTTGTGCAATTCAGGCCAAACACCTGGCTGAAATTGAGTGTACTTACGCATTGAAGCGAGCACGGACCACCACTCGGCAGAAGTTTCTGAACCTGTGTTCTCGTCCTACTATGAACAGTGGCTTATCAAAGTATGGATGATTCTCTCGCAGTTCTTCCTCTTGCACTTTCCTGAAAGGGGAAATTTGTAGAAGAATAAGGTTAGGGGAATGTTTGCCATTCCAAAACAAGAGACAAGAAACACTGTAGCACCCTGTACCTTTTCATTTCTGCTTGCTCCTTTTTTTCTTGTATCATCTTTATTTCACTGTCTTCTCTTTGTGCATTTCTATATCTCACTGTATTGGAATGCTAGAAATAAATAAAAGGGGCAAGTCAAAATAACGTATTTTTGAAGGCCCCCCAAATGATCATTTTTTAAAAAATTGAAATAAATATTTGTTTTCTATATATTTTAACCATCACAGTCATCTTAACAAGGGTATTTTTTTTTTACTTCAAAGGGTTTTTCTCAATAAAAACATATATTGAGAACCAATTATGTGCCAGGCACTTTTCTAGTACTGGTGATACAGCAAAAGGAAAAAGAAAAAAGCAAACAAACAAATCTCTGACAAAATTCTAGATCTTATGGGGCTAATGTTCCAGTTAGGGGAGATAGACCAAAATTAAATCAAAATAAATAAGAATGTTAGAAAAGGCTTAGCACTGTGGTAAAAAACAAACAAAGAAACAAACAAAACAGGAATAAAAAGTGCCAGAAGCCTCGGAGTTTAAATAGACAAGTTGGAGCAGGCCTCAATAACAAGTTATTTGAGCAAAGAGTAGGAGGATGCAGGCCACTGGATTTTAGCAGAGATGTGTTCTTCCAGAGCAGTGAGTGGATCTGCACACGGAATAGCCAGAATGCCAGTATAGGTGGAAAGAAAGCAACAGCGTAAGAGAAAATATGGCCAGAGCCGTGCGTGTTTAGGGAGTTGGGGGAGCAGATCATGTAGGATAGTCACTCTCTTTTTCACTCTGTGGGAAACAGATAACTATTATTTGAATAACTTAATCAGTTTTATAGAAAGTAGTCCTTAGACTCAATTATCTGTCTCTTCTATCATTTGGAATAAGTGAAAAAGATAAAATTCTCTATTTTAAATTGCTTCTGTTATGGAGGAAATAATATTAGGAAAGATTTCTCATAAAATTAGCAGAACCTCCATGACCATTTGCTATGGAGAAGATGGGGATAGATTTTTCTTAAACATCTGTGTTGAAAATATAACAAAATATCTTTGAAGAAGAAATAAACCTCTGAATTGAAATAATTCAAACAGAGCCTTTTGTTGTATATATTTAAACATATTTTTAAAGCCATATTCTAATTTGATTTTGATTTATATTGTGCTTCTATTGAATTACACTAAAGGACAGTCCTTTGAATTATTGCTGCCTCCCTAAATTTTTACCCCAAAATTTCTCCATGTACTATGGCTGAGCACAAATTATACTAAGTACACAGGCCATGTATTAGATCCAATCACAATTCAATGTTGACAAAATGGTGGATCATATCAGACAGCCTCTGGCTTAAAAACTCATGTAGGTAATATGTTTCTGTTAATTAGAACCATGTACCTTAGGTAATCTCAATATTAGGTTGTTTTCATCACCAACGGCTTCCATTTTCAATTTTACTTGGAACACTTAGTAAGGAGAGTTTACTCTAAGATAGCAGTTTTTTTAAAGCAGATGAAGTATGATGAAATATTCCAGAAACTATAAGACAGAAGAGGTAAGTGATGGAAAAGACAAAAACAAAAAAAACCTGTAAAGCTTTGATAACTTTCTCTTGTTTGACCTTTTTTTTTTTTTGCAAATGCTATCCTTAGCTCTGAACATTCAAGAGCTCTTTCATCCAAGTTATCTAGTCAACTTAAGACCTATACTTCAATCCAGTTTTCACTACTGGTAATTACTTAATATGTACTTTACACTTCTCATGGGAATCTCAGCATGGTGGCGCTGTTGGTGAGTCTAACCTGGAAGATAGAGTTAAGCTCCTCGGGTGCCCTTGGATTTTCACATGGTTCTCTCTTTTACTCATCTGGGGCTCTGTGCTCATGTAGAGGAATGTACTTTGACCATCCTCTAACATTCCCTGCCTCAAAATGTCCACCTTCCATTTCTTCACATTATTTTATTTTTCTTTATAGTACAGAGTCAACCTGTCATAGCAATGAAAAGAGAATAAAAATCATCCAGAAATTATTATATACTTGTTTACTTGCTTGTCATCTCTTACTAGATTGTAAGTGCCGGCAGGGCAGAGATGATATCTTGTTTCTCCACTAGTCCTCATCACTTAGAACCTGGCATATGATGAACGCTTGATATACATTTGGGTCAGTAAATAAACAAATGAGTGATCTGAAGTCTAAAAGCAGAGAAATTATTGGGAAATCTTGTGCAGTTTTGACATAAATATTCTTCTAGAAATAAAATTTTATTTCCTATTATGCAAAGTCCTGAAATAATGGACAGTGGATCGAGATTCTAGAATATTTTAAATTTAGTAAATATTCACAGTTAATAAGGTGAATCACTCCTATAAAATGCTTTGGATGTCTTTAATTTCAGTCAAATGTAACTGATATGTCATTTTTGTGTTGTTATCTTAAGAAAAGCATGGGGATGTCTGGAATTTTCCAAAGTTAACCATCAATTTTCTGTACCTGGTCTCCTCATTTCCTCTGCTAGAAAGTCTTAAGGAAAGGTGACAATGTGACAGAAAGGCCCAGGTTCTGGAATCATCTAAGCAGTCATTTAAATACATTTTCATAATCATTTTTCCAAAATCCAAAGCATTGCTTAGAACTTACATCTTGCGTCAGAGTTTCAAGAGATTTCCCTCTGCTGATCCTCTGGCTGTTTGATCCGTGTCTTAGTGATCTAAATCAACCACAACCAACTGGTCAATATATACATTTCAAGACCAAATTTTGATTTAAGCAATGATGATAATTTAAAAAAACAAACTTTCTTAAATAAAACAAGTTTATTTATTTATTTTTATAGAAAAAGCTGTAGTCTATCCAAATGTCTTTAATCTTCAGAAATTTTCCCTCTGATTTTAAAAGTGAGAATTTGGCCATCACCAAAAAATATTTTTCAAAGATCTTTTGAATCTTTGGATATGATTGTAAATTTTATTATTGTTGCCATCAAGGAATAGAACCCATGCTTCTAACCAGGGCTGTGTACAGTAAACCCTTCCTGTAAATCCCCCTTCCTTAGTTTCTGTGTAGCCTCATCCCCTGGTGTATCTACCTGCGCTCTTGGCGGATATGGTGCTGCACACTGAGAATTGACCTTTCCTTTGCTGGCTGCCCCTCAAATGATCCACTCAGCATGCGCTGTCGAGTGCAAGCTCTAGGGGAAAAAGAAAAGACAGAAAGCCCAAGATAAATGCACGATTGGTACACTTGGGATGAATAATACATAACTACTCATTACTCTTATTATTTTTAAGGAAACATCAATGGTAAGGCAAAATACAGCAAATGACACACAACCATAAAAGAAAAGAAGCTTTAGGCTTTGTGTCAAGAACACTTACAAAGCAGAGCTATCATAGCTATGAAGAGGGGCTGGAAAATAAACAGTAAACACTTGTCCCTCACCACCCACCACCTATGTATTTTCCCTCCCATCACCCAAATAGGTTAGCTTCTAGGGATTCTGTAAGTAGTAGTACAAGCCTGACCACAGTTAATCATGACGTTGGTTTTTATTGAAGGTTTCCAATAAAAGCCCTTAGGGAAGGATTTGTCTACCCAGGTCCCTGGGATAATGAAATATATGTTCCAAAAATATTTTGCAGAACTTAGAAAATAAAAAATCATAAAGTTAAATAGATGCACAAATTAGCAATAAAAAGAAATAACTACAGTGGAAATTAATACCTAAAGAAACTTCAGTCTAAAGCTTGTGACTTGCAGATAATCAGTTACCATTTTCTTTACAGCCACAGAACACTGAAGACTTTTAAAAATGTGTTCTCTTCTTCATAATTGGGTGTCTCAATACCTGCGGTGTGAACAATTTGGAGAGAGAACAAAATTTCTTCTCCAGAAAGCTCTCTCCAACTGAAAATAACAAAGCTTCCCTTGCTGTAGTAGTCAAATGCAAATAAATAATACAGAGATTAAGAGAGCTGCGTTTCAGAGGCAAAACTGTCATGAACTAGTTGAGTGATCCTCTAGCTCAGTTTCCTTATGGGTAACATGAGGAGAAGGCCTTGATCTCAAAGAAAACTTATAGGCTTAAAATAATACAATTTTATGATATAAAAATCTTATGACACCATAATTTGTTCAAGAGCTGATCACATGTACTACTGTCATTGTTTTACATCACACTTCCATATTTATGTTTCCTAACTTGTTATCTAAACTGGCTTTGAATTCTATTATTGTTTGTCTCAAGGTTAAGATCTTTGAGAAAAGATCTATGTCTGTTTATTATACATGTAACAGCAACTTTTATGATAACATGTGTATATTTAAGTACTTAAAAATGCCTTTGATGCTAATGAAGATAATTATGGTGAATACCTATGAAAAATTATAGAAACTCAATGGATGCAAATGAATTATAGGGAATAAAGTTCAACTCATCAGTATTCTTAGAGTAATAAGCAGCATGAATCTTTTTGAGATAAAATCCAAGCCAAAATTTTATTGAACAACAAAGATTTATGACAATGATATACAGAGATTGTGCTTATTTCCAGGATTACAATGATGTTGCATAGGAAGATACATTTGTAAGTTAGGCTGAGTTGACAAAGGTGTAGCATGACCTTATGTATACTAAAGATTGTATAACAGAAAATTAAAAATTATGAGGCCATGCTGTGAAAAACTATTTGGGCAATGGTGTTATTCTGACATAGATATACAGATCCCTGCCATTTGTGTAAACCATCAAGACTTAACCTGCAGCCACTGCCTTAGTAACTTTTATTCTTTGTCACAAGACTCTCCCTTAAAGTAGCTGAGACCTACAAGTCTTATATGTAAAACACATACAACTGGATTATAACATACCCATTTGAGTTGGGTGTCTTCTTATGTTTGAAGTGGAAGAATGTAACTGGCTAAAGAACTGCTGCTTTTGGTACTGGACTAAAGTGGTCTGGGTGCCTGTGTACATCAAAGCCCAATAGGATGCGGACAAGAGCTGCAGCAAAGAAAGTGAGGATTTATTTTTAGGAAGTGGCCTGCCCTTGGAGACACAGGTGAGCTAATGCTCAAAGATCTGGCTCCTTGATGGCTTCTAGGACACAGGTGGCAAACACAAGCCCGTGGGCCAAATCTGGCTCTCCACCTTGTTTCTACCCAGTGGCAGCACCTATTTCTCCCTTAACTGTTAATGAGTAGTTACATTTATACAGTTCTAAAACTATATTTGGCCTTTTGAAGGCAACCAAGAGGCTGATGTGGCCCCCGGTGAAAATGAATTTGACATCCCTGTTCCAGGGGACGGGTTATATAGGGGGAAATCACTAATCATGCTGACTAAGGGAGTTAGGGCCAGGGCCAGGGTCAGGGTCAGGGTCGTGGTCCCTATTGATTGGTCAGTGCTAGAGTAGAGAATCGCTGATCAGTGCTCTTGGTCCTGATGGCAGCCATGGTACAATTGTGTCTGGTGTTGGTTGCTTTTCTAGAGCTGGAGCTGAAACACAACTGAGACCGAGATGTTATCCCTAGTTTGACCAAAACTGTGTCTCTATGGTCAGTAGACCCAAAACTCTGCCCCTAAGATGCCAACCAGAATCTCATTGTCTTGAGGGCTCAATGATTAAGGGAGTGGACATGCAAGGTAGAAAAGGAGGCAGGTGAGTGAGGTTGCTAAATGAAATCAGTTTGAATCAAAAAGAAAGAAAGGAGAAAAGGTCATGCTAAAGAAATGAAATTTCTGTGCAGTTACAGTGTTTACCCAACAGCCCAGCCTAAGGCTGCCTGGGCATTCTTACTAGAGAAGAGTTAGCATTGAAGCTACTGATACTAGGAACTAAAGAATGTCCCAGCACCTGGGTCAGCATAACACAACCATGCCTGCTGAGTGGCCTCAGGGATCTAGCTGAGACCCCTTCCTCTGACTATAAGAGAAACAGGTCTCTATGGAGACCCTTTGGCTATTGGAAAGACTCCCTCTGCCTTGTGACATCTCTTCTTCCAACTCCTCCACCAATAGTGTGGTTGAAGTGGTGAGAAAGCGAGTCCCTTTTTCTTTTTGCGACTTTTCCCAAAAGAGAAAAGTCTTTCCTACTGGGTCTAGAGAATTTGAAAAATACTACTAAAAAGGGCTGGAGTTTCAGCAATATATGTAAATTTTTGTTCTCTACATGATTCACTGTTTCGTGTGTGTGTGTGTGGGGGGGGGGGCTGATTTTTAGCTCTACCCTGTGATCAGAAAACCTGTGCTTAATCAGTTGAGATGACCATTTAAATGTAATACCTAAAACCATTTGTTTTAATTTCCTTATCCTACCTTTTCTTCTATGTTTATAACACTGTTTTCTAGTACAATTTTAAACTAGATAACGATGGGAAAAGAAGTGCTCAGTAACTATGGGCCTGTTAAATCATGTAACAGGTGATTTCAGAGTTCAGTAGAAGCATAAACTCCAGTGGTTTCCATTTTCTCACTGAGAGGTCCTTGCCAGGATTTTCCTGTTCTTGAGCAGAGGCTGCTTACCCACCTCCTCATTTCCTGGGCTCCAAAAGAACCCACATAATCTTAGCAAAGTGAAGTCAGGCAGATGGGGCCATCTTGGCTTGGTTAAGAGGTCCCCTGTGCCAGCCCCATACTTCCCAGCACTCCACCTCCAAGTGTGGTGCCAAAGCAAAGGTAGACAGTCTCCATCTCCATTTAGCAATGCTCTTGTTCAGTCTCTTCTTGGATCAAATGCTTCCTCTTTCCTGTGAGTATCTTCAATGGCTTTTGAATGAGAAAACTCAGTAGGTACTCCATAACTATGTTAAATGAATTAACCTTGCAATTCTATGAAGATCAAATATTTTATTTTCTTTTTTGGTGACTTCATGCTTATGGAACATGGACATAATCACAAACAAAACAGTATGTGTTTGAAATATGCTTTTTAAAAGAAAAGCTAAATAGTATTAATTTTATCTCAGGCTAGAATACTATGCCATCTAAAACTTAGCTGCACACCAATGATAGATGACAGCAATGAAAAAAATCAGACATTACTTCTTGCAAGTAGGAAATTTATAAACCTCTCTCTATATTCTAGGTAGAAGTTATTAAGGGAAACCTGAGTAAGCCAACATGAGGCTAAGCTAAACTCATTTCAATATCATAAATGGAACATCTGATCTGTCACTGAGAACATGGTCTCCATATATTGTGTGTTACAGCAATCTATTGCAAAGTTGAAATAGTAAATGATTAAGGAATTCAAAAATTTTAATATTTTATAAGTAAGGAATTTGAGACTTTTAATATTTTACCAACATTTTAGTAAAAGACCTACTCTAAAGAAGAACTTGAATGTTCAATTAAATTATATTTTGTCACTTAAAATTTTTTAGTTGTATTTAGATGGCTTTTGTTCTCACATAAAGATAAAACAAATATGTTTTCAGGAAGAAAATGTTCATGTATTTGCTGCCTAGAGAAAAGACAAAGATAATGGTATTGAAAAAATCACACTGATCTTTAGGGAAGGTCTTGGTCTCACTTCTCTTAGGGGGAAAACCATGTTATTAAGGTCTTCAACATCTCAATCTCATCATCATGGTATATACTGGAAGGGCCAGTTTCCTAGAACACCATCTAGTGGCTAACATAAAAATATTGGTCTACCAGCTTGGCCTTTGGAACTGGGAGGCACAAGGTTTCAAGTGTCTGATGAAAAATAATGAACTCTTTTGTCTTGTGTGAGTGAGGAAATTCTCCATTATGCAGGCATATGTAATCCCTTTATTCCTACTCCCTGGAGGAGAATCACAGTGAGGCATTTTCCTATTCCCAGTCAGGGTCAATGTTATGCCCTCTCTACCTTTGAAAGTAAAACAAGCCTAGGACCCCTGATGATGATTCAAATGTGGGAATATTCTTCAATAAACACATATTCCCAGTTGCAAAAATATTACCCCTGGTCTCTTGCCAAGCCTTTGAAAAAAACATGTGAAAGATTGATTTTTTTTCTTCTTCTCTGTATTGCCTTTGTGCTGTGGAATTTCAATTGCATCTTAACATGACAGCCATATATGTATAATCTTCTATGGAGGCTGAGGGAAGAGAACTGTGTCTTAAGAAATTGTCTCTATTTTTCTTGACATTTCTCCATCTAAAATATTTTTAAATTGGCCTAAAGATTATGGTTATTCAAGACATTTTCTGAGCTTTATTAGCCTGTAAGTGCCACTAGTTGTTTATAGAAACAGTAGCAGGGGGGCCTCAGTTTTTTCCTCTGCTTCTCTATGTCTTCTTTCTTAATGTTCCAGAGCAAAGGTGTTGGAAAAGCCTGTATATTCTGTAATGAAAAAAAGAGGCCTATGAGTCTTCAAATTATTTTCATTTATTATAAAAAAGTTAGATTACATGATACCATCTGGTATTAAATATAATTACCATCTAAAGGAACTGCAATGTAACTTTGCAGAGCATTAAATATGAAGGATTTTATTAAAATCTCCATCTCCACAAGGTAACACATTATAAAATATTATGCAATATCAGTGAATATAATGTAATCTTGTTGACAGACAACAGGAAAATAGTCCTTATGTGATACTTATGTAAACTATGGTAGAACTGTATAAGAAAATAGAAAATGAGTATTTCCTGGAATGGGCTCTTACCTGACTCTACTGAAGTGACAAGGTGATTGTCCAAAGTAGAGACAACAGGAGATACTAATGGGTGAGGTCCTCTATAATGAGCTCTTGCTGAGATGAGGAAAAAGCTGCATTTTTATTGTAGTGAATATTCCATTTCTTTGTGAATCAGCCCAGTCCTGAGTAAATGGATATGGCTCTTGAATAGCAACAGCAGATTAGTTCTTTCCAAAGTTGTGTTTTAATAAAAATGTTTTCTTATATAGAAATGTAAATACATGTCTGGGCTAACTAGTACCTCATTGTAGATTGAAAAATAAAAGTAGGCTTTAATGTTTTATCATATATATGTACTTCAATAAAAAAGAATATTGAGACATGGCTCATCTCTTCACACAATCACATCAAAATTACAACTAAACTATAGAACAACCATCACTCAGGAACATCAGAAATCACTCAGAATGGAAGTCTGACAACAACGGAATTAAAGAAACCACATCTATCCAGGCTGGTAGGAGGGGTGCAGATGTGGAATGGGCTGATCCTATACCCATGTGAATATAAATTTGGGAGGGGTATCTTGGGAGCAAAGAGTCCCAGCCCCGCCCCCTGTGCCAGGATTCCCGTGCCAGGAAGTTAAGTCCCCACAACTTCCAGCTGCAAAAACTGTAAGGGATTGAGTAGGCAGAAGAAACTGCTGGAATACCAAGCAGTTCCTCTTAAAGAACCCACACATGGATTCACCTACTCAGATTCACTCCCTCTGAGCTCCAGAACCAGGGTAGCAGCTTTAAGGACACCAAGGGCATACTAGGAGAAACTGAAGTGTCTGGCATCAAGGTGAGCAGAGGCCATCGTTCCTTTTCTAAACCCTGTCCCCACAGAGCACAGAGCTGGTGACCTGGTGCCATATCTGAGACTCCATCAACTTGGCTAACACTGTTTGATCCACCTTGAAGATCCCCTGAGACTCTTCCCTACCCAATTTACAGGCCCACCCAAGCTGTTTTTCCATAAGAATGGCTGGTCTTGGCTTCTAAATCCTATCAAACAAGCAATAGCTATCTTCAGTGAGCCTTAGTGACAGACAGATTAGAGTCATAGCTTGGTTTTGCCTCTAAATCTCCAAGTCCAGCACAAGAAGCAGCCATCTCAGATTGCTTTACAGCTCAGACAGGGTGTCCTGGGCAAAATACAGGTAGGAGCTGACCTTGGTCTGCACCACCTGGGAAACCTCAGGGCCACTGAACCCAGTGGATAGCTACAGACCATGTTGGAGAACCAACAGTGTGCCCCTGAACAGCTGATCCTCCACACATAGCAGAGGTTGGTGTCAGTGGTCCCCTCCCTTTGATCTTCGAACAACCAAGGCTCAACTACAAGAGGAGGATGTACTCAGACCACATGAAGGGCATACCCAGCTGGCATGAGAGGGGAGGCTGTGCCACTGGACCCTTTAGGACACCTACTATATTAAGCCATATTATCAAGACACAAAGTTAAAGCAGCTCCATCTAACACATAGAAACAAACCTATGAAATTTGCTAAAATGAGGAGATAAAGAAACATGGCTTGAATGAAAGAATAGATAAAAACTCCAGAAAAAGAGCTAAATGAAATGGAGATAAGCAATTTATCAGATGCAGAGTTCAAAAGACTGTTTATGAAGATGTTCAAGGAACTTAGTGAGGACCTTAGCAGCATAAAAAAGATGCAGCAGAAATGAAAGATACACTAAATGAAATGAAGAACAATTTGCAGGGAAACAAAAGTAGAGTGAATAAAGCTGAGAAATAAATTAATGTTTTGGAATATAGGGAAGCAAAAGACAACCATGAAGAACAACAACAAGAAGAAAGAACCCAAAGAAAAAATGAAGATAGTATAAGCAGCCTCTGGGATAATGTTAAGAGGTCCAACATTCACGTCATAGAAGTGCCAGAAGGAGAAAAGAAAGAGCAAGACATTGGAAATCTACCTGAAAAAATAGTGAAAGAAAACTTCTGTAATTTGGTGAAGGAAATAGACATGCAATTCCAGGAAGCACAGAGTCTCAATCATGATGGATGTGAAGAGGCTCACTCCAAGACACATCATAATTAAAAGGCCAAAGGTTAAAGATGAAGAGACTCTTAAAAGCAGCAAGAGAAAAGAAGTTAGTTACCAGATGGTTGCTAGATGGGATGAGGGAGCGGGAGAATGGGTGAAGAGGTGAGGGGATTAAGAAGTATGAATAGGGAAGGGAATTTCAGGGGAAAAAGGGAAGGGATTACAGGAACAAGTATAAAGGACACATGGACAAAAACCAAGGGGGGTGGAAATGGGAGGGAGACGAGGAGCACTGTGGGGGGGTGGACTGGGATGGGAGTAAAAGACAGAGAACTGTACTTGAACAACAATTAAATAAAATTTAAAAAATAAGTATGAATAGGTAGTTACAGAACAGCCATGGGAATGTAGAATACAGTATAGAAAATGGAGTAGCTGAAGAACTTATAACATGAATGATGGTGGGGGGAATTGCCTGAGGTAGTAGGGGGCACTGGGTGGAGGGGGCCAAAGTAGAAGAAATCATGGCGACTGTAATAGCATAATCAATAAATATAATTAAAAAATAAATAAAACTTACAAAGGAATGGGAAAAAGGAAATTAACTAATGGGAAATCTATGCCTTTAGTGCATCTATTAAAATTTAGTAAATGAAATGTCAGACACATCATTCATTGAAGTTCAACTTTAGTAACCCAACTGCTAACTCAGAAAAATGTAAATTACCACACAAAGACTAAACTTTTTATTATAGTAAAAGTGAAATTTTTAAAATGTTGCATAAACAATACAAACCAATTTTTCCACAGGTACATATTTTCTGTATTACTTATTACTTTAACCTCCAATGAAAAAATAGTAAAAGAAAAACCTTGTTAAATTACCTTCCCACAGTTGTTAGATAAAATTTAATAGCAGCTTTTCTAATCCAGAGCAATATTACAGTCACTTTGGAGCTTATCTGAAAATAATCTACAAAGCAGATACTAGTTCAATGAAATATAACATATTTTGATTACCACAAATCAGGTACTATCTAGGAAAGCATCTCAGATTATATTATTTTACTAATGTTACCTAGACTTATTGTAGTCATCATTTTATAATATATAAACATCTCCTCAAATCATCATCTTGCAAATCTGAAACTGATATAAAGTTATATGTCAATTATTTCTCTATAAAAATTTAAAAGGTTGAATGAAAGTTTGAAAAAAATGTATATATAATTTTGCTTCAATTAAGTTATATTGTCACTTTGAAATTTTTCATATTTTGTGTTGTATGCAAATGCATATACCCATAGATTTTATTTCCTTAGTTTGCTGTTCTCTGAATATGCTTTATTTCTATCTATCCACTTTGTCTCTGTATCTCAAAATGGTCTTTCAATTAATCTATGAGAGTTTTTAAGTGTTATGAAAATCTTAGTGAAAACCAACAACTATGTAGCCTTAATATAATCACAGATAAATATTTATGTTAATATTTAATATTTAGATTGAATATTTGATTAATATTGAATATTTTAACAGTAACACGCAAAGTTAATAATTACTACTTAATGTTTTAGACACTAAATATTAATAAATATATTTAATATGGGGTATTGATAATTTAAAACTTAATCAATATTGGTATATTAATGTCCAACACTTTATTTTCTTAAAACCTCGAGTTATTTCTTCCAAACATTGGCTATAAAAAATTGCTGCCGAATGAGGAGGCTGACCCCAACTCAGTTTCGGTGATATCCATCTGCATTCCTCTCATCTGCAGCGTTACCCAGTACCTTTCTCTCCCTCATATTCCCCTTGTAAATCTAGCACAAAGGTCTGTGGGATGCTGCAGGTACTCAAGCCTTCTCAGTAGTGCTAAGTGTGTCTTGTTAGTTGCGCCCAGAATGTGGAGCTGCAGAGAACTTAGATGACCTTGCCTAAAGTTGCTGAATTGCTGGGCTAGCCAGTGCAATGGTAATCTGAAAAGAACTTGCCAAATGGGAAAACACAAATGGAGTAAGATGCTAATGCTTTGCATAATTAAGCTCTCTTAGACTCCCAATTAATTGGGCCAGATTCAGGGAGCTGGAAGCTCTGGGTCTCTAGAATATAGAGAATAGAATGAGAATAAAGAGGCTCTTTTTCCCTTCCTCAAATTTCCCTTGTCATATAGCTAATGATGTGCACAAGAACAGGTGATCCTTTGGAGGGAAAGCACCGTGGTCTCCTTTACAAAATCAGGCTCATCCTCTTTTCCACAGGAATATGACCTGAAGGCTCATGTTCTAGAGAAGAGCCCAGGTGTCAGTTCATCTGTCCTGGATCCTGGGGACAAACAGCTGGGGAAATGGGACCATCAAAGAGGCAAGTAACCAAACAAAACACTTCTCATTCGGCCTATAGCCCATGGAAGACCACCTCTAGCTAAGTCCTCACCCACTCAGAAGTTACATAGATCAAACATGATGTGCACTCTGAAGGTTCCAGGTAGGCAATTACAACCCATGTAAAAGACAGTGTTATGCTTGTCTCAATGATAGCAGTCACTGTTCTTCTGCTACGGGTGCCTCTGCTGGTAGTTACAGATTCTGTTCAGCTGTTTCTCATGCCACAATCACCAACCCCTTATCTGACTATCTTATCTTTTCCCCTTCTCCAACTACCTTGATTTATATCCTACTCACAATCACTCTTCCACCTGTCAAGTCAATCAGGCCTAACTTTACCAACACCTTGATCATGCTCTTGCCCCTCATTTGCCAGTTGTCCTTGAAAGATGCTGGTCTTTATTCATTTGATGAGATTTCCTGCCAAAGTCTATGCAAGTCTTCTACTTCTGATACAGGACTGTGTTTTCCATGGCATGTCCATGGCATGGCATGGCATGGCATGGCATGGCATGGCATGGCATGGAATGATAGAAGTGGCATGTCCACTTCTATCTATTACCCCAAGATAACTCACAGCTGCTAGTGGGAAGTTTTATGGAAGGTGTGGAGACAGGAGGAAGAGACTGAAGAGAGTTTCTATTCTAGGGATTTAAACTGCCTGAATGCCTATAACCCATATAACAACTTTTGCATAAGTTGGAAAAAGACTGTTTTTCTTCTTGAGGGGTGTAGTCCCAAGAAGGGGACACTGCTTGGTCATGTGCCTGAGCAGGTGGGGGTGGAGGGTGGATTTTAGCTCTAATTGTTGTGTCGATATGTCACCTTTGTATTGTGCATAATATGTATGTGACCTTGAGAAGCAGCCCCACTATGAGTATAGGAAAATTAAGGGATTTAGAATTTGTCAATACAGAGCATGAGAAGGGGGAATCCTCTATAAAATAAAAGCTTAGAGAGGTAGTTATTACATGGATTTCAGAGTCATACAGACTAAGGTTTGATTCCTGGCTCTCTGACTCCCTGACTCACTAGAAAGGGTGACCTCAGGTGGATCATCTACCCTTCCAGAGCTTTAATTTCTTGATCTCAAAACAGCTAGTAATCCTCATCTTCTGGATTGCTAAGAGGACCTAATGGAGTGAGTAGGTGAAAGAGCACACAGTGTTCAGCACATGGTCACCTTCCAATAAATGGGAGAACTTAATTGCATAAGTTCTTGGGGACACATAAATATGACTGTGGACCTGGAAAATCACGTTACAGTTGATATTGCGGATTGATGTGTTACCCAAAATTGTTTCCATGGTATGTGATACTGGGAAAAACTATCTTCTCTAAGACTAAATTTTGTCAGCTATAACATGGGTGCCATAATAGCATTTTTCTGTATAGGTGTGTTGTGCAGATTACATGAGATCTGTAAGAGCTTAGCACCTTAAGGTGCATCTCACTGGATATTACATAATTACTCATTTTATTCCCATCTCTATTTTCCTTTCCTTTATCTTAATGTTAAAATGGCATTCTCATGGCATAATGAAATATAATTTGAAGTATGAAACAACAACACTGGGATTATTGTTCACTTTATTTTATGCTATATTTTAGATAAGTGATTTTAATTGCTGAAATCGATCAATAAGAGAATCATGACTATGCTTTGTATGCATTTTCTTGTCAAAATTATATTCAGAAAAATAGAGACATTATCAAAGGCTCCTACACCTAACTAGTGTCATAAGTATTTTCTAAGAGAGAACATTGTGAACTACTTGAGGAAATAACTTACGTGTCTAGTATCTAGAAAAATACCTGGAATTTAGAAAATGCTACAGACATATTTTTAAAGATTTTATTTATTTATTTTTAGAGAGAGGGGAAGGGAGGGAGAAAGAAAGGGAGAGAAACATTGATGAGTTGCCTCTCACATGCACCTGAATTGGGGATTGAACCTGCAATGCAGGCATGTGCCCTTCTGGGGAATAGAACTGGTGACCTCTTGCTTTGCAGGACAACACCCGACCAACTGAGCCACACTTGTGAGGGCCAAGAATATTCTTGAATGAATGCCTTAGGGCTGCTTTTTCTGAGGAAGAAAATTCAGCTAAAGTCATTTAAATACCAATAGCTTAATAAATGTGTAGTGATTTTATTTACATTTACATAGTATATAAATTATATTTGTAGTCAATAAAAATGATTCTCTTAAAATGATAAGAGAAAACTAACGTTACATGTGCTACTAACTATAATTTTTTGTAGTAAGTGGCATTCAACTAAAGGCTATTCTTTAAACTTTAAAAATTATTAATTGAAGTGTGTAGTCAGGAAAATTTTGTCATAAATCCAAATATCAGAATACAAACATCAGATCAAAATAAGCACTCAAAATGGTTATGTAGATATTGTCCTAATTAATGATGGCAAAACGCAAAAGAATGAAACTTTGAAAATAATGCAAAATATTTAAGTATTATATTTTGACATTTTTCTATGCATCCAGCCTAGCAGGAATGATAATACATTTTTGTTTAATTTTCAAGGCTTTGAATTAGAGAAAGCTCAATAGTAGTAGTAATGTATAAAAGTATACATAAGTATACATAAATGTATAAAAGTAGCAGTATTAAAGTATACTGCTATTTGTTTTGATTTCATCTGATGTACTCAAAAGGTCACTGCCTTCTGAGGGAAGCTTTCTTTAGTACAGCTGAACAGTATAGTCAAAGTTAAAACAACAGTGAATTAAAAAATATTGAATTTATTGGGTGACATTGGTTAGTAAAATTACATAGGTTTCAAGCATACAATTTTATGATAGATCATCTGTATATTGCATTGGGTGTTCACCACCCTAAGTCAAGTCTCCTTCCATCACTATTTATCCCCTTTACCTTCTACCTGCTCCCACCGCCTTCCCACTGATAATCACCACACTGTTGTCTGTGGCTATGAGGGGTTTTTTCTTTGCTTAATCTTTTCACCTTTTTGACCCCACTCCCCAAACCCCTCTCCTCTAACAGTTGTCAGTCTGTTCTTTGTACCTACAAATTCATTCTTTTTTGTTTGTTAGTTTATTTTGTTCATTAGATTCTACATATAAGTGAAATCATAACAACAGTGAATTTAATAGCAACCTTTGATTTTATAATTTAGGTGGTGGGACATTCTGTCTCTCATAATACTCCCCAGATAAGTCTTGAAAAAAGATATAGATGCCAATTTATGTTAAGTGAATGACCTGCATTTAAGCATGCAATAGAATTCACAAGTTCCATAAAAATGGCCCACTTTTGTTTCTCATCAAAGAGTTCTAAAATATAACCAGAAATGCATTTCTTTTTCTTAAGGTGTGATGTCTTGTTACTTGTTAATTTAACAAGTAAGTAGAAGAAGACAAATTGAAGATAATTTGGGATAGAAAAGGGAGACTTCACCCACAACTCAAATACTTAAAACCCCGAGGCCCTTTTTCTCTGAAAGACTGTTTCCTTTGTGGGCTTGTATTTCATTTTTCATAAAATTCCACATACTGGAATCATGTGGATCCTGTTTCAAATGATAGATGGATATTTGGAAATGTGGGTCTCTTGAGAACTGAGACCACTGGCAACCCTGCAGCTAAATTATCAGTAACAAGGACTAAGCCATCTACATTAATATGACCTTACGTTCATTCCAGAAAATGCCTGTCCAGGAATTTAAGGCCATTAACCAATAAGTAAATTCATTGTTAGCTGCAGGAATTTTCCCCAAATCCATTTATCTAAACTATAAACTAATCAACCAGTCTCTTGCTCTAGTTATTCAACTGGTCAACCAGTCACCTATAAATAATTATGTTTATCAAGACTCGGACCAAGACCCTGCCCAACTGGGGCCATCAATCCCATTTTTTTTAAATATACTGTTTCTAAAACTCAGTTGTATTTAATTTTTAAAGAGAATACATGCATATGGTTAAAAATTTAAAAGGCATACTTTTGATCCAGCAATTGCACTGCTGGGACTATTTCCCAAGAACACTGAAACACCATTCCAAAAGAACCTATGCACCCCGATGTTCATAGCAGCACAATTTACAATAGCCAAATGTTGGAAACAACCTAGGTGCCCATCAGTAAATGATTGGATCAAAAAACTATGGTACATATATACAATGGAATTCTATGTGGCAGA